>ML288915.1:163978-196767 GCA_005239495.1 Nicotiana undulata
CATTGTTGCCCCCCCCCCCACATCTTCGCTCAAGTAAGTACTTCGTTCTCTCTTCTTCTTTGTAATTTTTTGCTTTTAGTTTACTATTTTGTAGTAGATCTTTGGGTATTGTTGTGTAATGGTGGTTCTCCACCACCTCTTACTTGTTTTTGGTGGGTGTGTACACCCATAGTTTGATGTTGGTTGGTTGGTGTATATTTGACAATGGTGGAAGAATTTTGTGTAGTGGGGATGAGATTGGTGCTTGGTTGTGTTGATTTTTGGGGAAAGCTAGTATCGATGGGGCCAATGTATGCTTGTTACCACTTATGCCCACATAGTGTTTGTAAAGTGGCCCCATTGAGAAAGTTTGTTGAGGTTTGTAACCTTCGTGGTGGTGAAGTCTGAGTAATCACCCGATAGGCACACATTTTGGGCACTCTCTAACTATTGTCCGTCTTATCACAGGTATCATGGCCCATTCATGAAAGAGACGAAACACTGAGGGCACCAGTTGGTATGACTCAACCCGATTAGTGTCCAAGGCTGCCGAGGAATGGTATGAGGCTAAGTCCAAAAGGAAGATGGTCCACGAGGTGCCAATTGACAGGGCTGCCTTACATCATGAGAGCCCAGAAATGTTTGCCAAAATTCGGAGGGGCCAGTTGGAGATATTCTTCGAAGAACCTAAGGAGGCCAATATTCTAATGGTCCGGGAATTCTGTGCAAACTGCCCGGAACATGTGAAACGGGTAGTCACTGTACGGAGAACAAGAGTGAATGCCTCACTGGAGGACATCCAGCGGGTTTACAAGCTTCCGACCTTCTCTAGGGATGTTGATCATTACCAGTTCCTGCAGACACCACCCGTCAACTGGCCCATGCTCGTGCAGTCAAATTGTGTGGGATGGGAGCCCACATGGGTCAAAGAGGGCATCACATTGAACTCT
Source organism: Nicotiana undulata (assembly GCA_005239495.1). NCBI lineage: Eukaryota > Viridiplantae > Streptophyta > Magnoliopsida > Solanales > Solanaceae > Nicotiana > Nicotiana undulata. The sequence continues at coordinate 164,908 of ML288915.1, forward strand.
AATTCCTTCACCTGGGAGGCCAAGTGTTGGTTCATAGTTATATGTAGCCACCTGCTACCCACCAGCAACACCACCTATGTCAACCCCCCACTGGCGGTGATGGTTTGGTGCTTTGTCAACAGAGTGGACTTTGATATCGCTCGGGTGCTCCATGATGAGATGTTCATCCGATCGCCCGAGGTAATGAAAGAGTTCTATTTCCCCTCCCTAGTTACAAGGACGTGCCGGATAGCCAATGTCCCTGAGAATCATCCCATTGACGGAAAATTGGCAAAGAAGGCCTCGTTCAGAGCAGGAAACATTAATGTGGGCAAAGAGCACCCGGTGCCTCTAGCTGTTGATGACGAGGATGAGGTTATTCCTGATGATGCACCACCTCGGAGGTCCCATGATGGGGCGGGTACCTCTCGACCTCGGCAGGGTCCCAGGTTGTCGACCTTAGAGGAGGATGTGGCCGGCTTGCGCACCTCGGTAGCTGACCTTAACGTTAGGATGGAGGCAATGTCCACCCACCACACTAAATCTGAGAAGAAGATAATGGCGTGGTTTCGTGCGCTAGGAAGAGCCTGCAATGTTGACCCGGCCACCGTTTCTGACGACGAGTGAGCACCAGGGAAGTCTCCTTACCCCTCTGTACTTTTATTGTTGATTGACATGGGGACATGACAAGTTTTCAAGTGTGGGGTGGGGGACTAATTTGTTGTTGTTGTATATGTGATGATTTTTGTCTTGTTTTTAGTGTATATATTATGTGTTTGATGGTTTTCAATTAGTTGGCTTGGCCCGTAGACGGACACCTTCTGACGGGTTTCTTGAGGGCATTAAGTCGAAGTAAAAAAAAACTAGAAAATGTAAGGGACTCTTCCTGATGACGGACTACTTAGACAGTTTTCTTAAGGGAAGTTAGTCCAAAGAAAACACCAAAATGATTTTTTTTTCTTTTTAGGTAGTGTAGTAACTCCCCCTTGGTTTTTCTTTTGACCACTGTTCTTTTCCAAGGGTTTAGCTTGAAACGGGCGTAGTAAGATTTTTTTAGTTATTAGGATTCTCTTGGGCAAGGAGCTAAATGGCAAGAATGCAACCCTTAGTGTGTTACACCTGAAAACCAAAAACAAACTCTAAGGTGTGACGCTTAGGCTCATTTGGGGACTCTTGTACAATGCCTTAATTTTGCATATTGTAACTAACTTGAATACTCACTCGAGTGTTTTGATGAACCAATTTGGAATGGATTATGTTCCATGTGTGTGTGAGGTAATTGCATCATACTCTATGTGTGCATTTGATACCTAGAACTTGCCCTGTGTGTGTACGAAACGAAATAGAAGCTTGTTGAGTCTTAGAAAGGATATAGGCATTTATTTGTGAAGCCTGACATAAATGTATCTCCACCTGAAAGCAATTGACCATAGTTAACCCCTTTGAGATTATAAGCACGTTTCTTTGATAACCACATAAAGAACCATACACAATTGTTTGAATAACTTGTTTGTTTGAACCATGTACCTTCCATGGGCACTTGAATTGTTAGATGATATGTAAAAGTCAAAGTGTGGGGTGGTGGTGTGGTTTGTAAGGAAAATCAAGGAAACAGAATGAAAGGTGCAAAAGTGTAAAGAAAAAAAAATGAAGGCCACTTAGCGAAAAACAAAAGAAAGAAAGAGGACAATAAGTACTTGTGGTCCTTGATAATTAGTGGCAAGAAAAAGAGAGTGCACCTAAGTATAGTGGGGTGATTATGAAGCAAAGTGTGGTGAAAAGTCTGGCCAAGCATGAAAATGGGTCGAACGTCAATGTAATTGTATTAAAAGTGCTTAGGGACGTTAGTCACTATACCCAAATGTATCATACCCGTCCCTTAGCCTACATTACAGCCAAATAAAGACCTGTAGATCTTAGACTAAATAAACTCAATTAGTAAAGTATTACACTACGGGCAAGCCTATGGCGTGTCAGTGAGGCATATGAATGTTCTTATTGAGAGTGAGTGAATTCTTTCTATTTAAAGTTCCGGTTGTTCTTAATATTATCTCTTGTGGAACTACTCTCAATTGTGTGATGTGAGGGCACGCGATTCATGAAGAAAAGGTAAATCTTGACCTCTGTATAGAGTACTTTGAGGAAGTAAGAATGTGGCATGACATATAGAGTCTCCACTTGAGGCGTAGATGTTACACATCTGGGTTTGATACTTGTAAAATGACAGGGTGTGACACCAAAGGGTAAGCCTTAGAGTGTGGTTTAGATGCTCGAGGACGAGCAAAGGTTTAAGTGCAGGGTGTTGATAATAGGTGAATTAGACTATATTTTCGCCCCTAATGAACCACACTTTATTATGTTTTTAATGCGAATATTGATAATACAATGCTCTGATTAGTGTTTTTTTCGTGCTTTGCAGGATATATTTTATAAGAGGAGACACTTTGGATCGAGTTGAAGTCAATTAGGGGAATTTGAGGCCAATCAAGAAGAACCCGTAGGAAAGAACAAGAGAAGGAGCTGAATATCGTTGGAACATGGGCCACCGCGACAGCGGCTGGAGCGCTGTGGAAGAATAACTGAAGCCCACCGCGGTCGCGCCGCGTTCCTGCCATGACCGCGGGCGACAACTAACAGACCTGGAAAATTAAAGGACTTAAGTGCAAAATACGGGATTAATTTGCAAAACCCTATTTAAACAATGTAAATCCGCCCAAGAGAAGGAGATCACTATTTTTAAGTTCAAGTAGGAGGCAAGACTCACTGTGAGAAGACAAGAAACCATTAGAGTTTTATATTTTCTTTCTTTCATCTTTATTTTAAGTATTATGAATTATTTTGGGCTTTTGCTGTTCTTGAGCATGAGTAGCTAACTTTTCTAATCTAAGGTTTTGGTGAAACCCGTTGGGGATGAACTAATTGTGATATTAATATAGTTTTGTTTGGTTGTTAATCTCTATTGTTCAACTACGTTATTGTTGTAGTTGATTGAAGGCCCCTCAATTAGTTATTCCTATTTATTATGTATCTACTTGAGAGAGAGTGCATATTTAGGTAGTTGTTTGAACAACACCACTCTCGGAGTATAGGCGAGAGTCATAACCGAGAGTGTAGAGGTTGGATTAGAAATAACGATACCTCGGGTGCAATCTAAAGTGAACTATAATGCAAGCTAGCTAGCATAACTTGAGAGAGTGCGTCTAGTAAATTATCATAATTACTTGAGAGAGATTTATGATAACTGGAGTGTTCATTATTGATAGAGACAACTAAGTCAAAACTATAGGAAGTACACAAGAAGGAATTTTACCAACGGGGGAACCATAAGCTTAGAACTTTATCATCATTGTTTACACCTTATTGTTAGTTAATCTTTAGTTTATTATTTCTGTTCAGCTGTAGTAGTATAAACAACGTCAATTGATATTCACAAAGTTTGAGAAAGTTGACTATTGAGAATTTAGTAATCTAAAGACGACAGTTGATACGTTAATTGCCTGTGAGATTCGACTCTGGGCATAATACTCCGGATTATATTTGCAACTCCCGCTTGGTCTTTTAATAGACATAGTTAAGCGTGATCACATGCACACTTAGAAATCCTGTTTTAGGATAAACAACACTAATTAACATGTCATTTTTTACATCTTCTGAAATCATGTTTAAACGCTGTAATGTTTGTGCATCTAGAAAATCCTGCTCAAGTTCTGCATATACATCATTTTGCATCTCTGTACTACCATGTCTTTAGGATTTCATTCATACTCGCTTAAACACACCTGGTCTAATTACTGATAAAAACAACTTCACTCAATTCTCGCAATCAACTAGTAATAATCCTGAGTTCTGAACACCTATAACAACATGTTTAGGTAATGCAACTCCAACCCGTCTTTCTCTAAATAATTATGGGTAATTGGTATACTGTCTCATGCCTAGGAAAGCCTTAGGTGATTAACTTTTTCAAAACTGGAAATCTGTCTCTCTGTATATGCTGCTTAATACTCAACATGTTTTAAAATTAGTAGGCAAACTGATTAGGCCTTTCTGAGTTATAAAAAACAAGTCTGCATATACGTTTGTATCCTAGACTCACCTAGACACCATGTCTTAGGATTCTAAATATAAATATTGCCCTTAATTGTGTTTGGGTCGTGATATCTATTTGCATTACTTGTGGAGGTAAACTTGAGCCTTTTATCTACTTTTCTGTGTTCCCATTAATTGCAGTCCTATATGTTTTTGTCTGTCACCTTAGCATTTTCCCTTTAAACCTGAGGGTCTGCCTAGAACTTCCCTTTAGGTAGAGGTCCTAAAACTCCTCCAGGGCTATTAGGAAGGGACGGGTAACAACACACAATAGAGGTCGCTGACCAAACACTCGCTTTAATTACCTTTACGGGGTGGGAAGGGTAGATATGGATATGATGACCGGTGCGCTAATACCACGTGTAGCCCCTCTTTGAGGAGTGATTATCGGGTATTGTACTGATGTGATCCATATGACAAATAACCTAGGATTCTCCCCTAGCCCTTTATATACATGTTTAGAGTATAACTCTTTCAAAACATTATTTAGATATTAAGTATTTTCCAAAACTTTAGCAACACACATGTGCTTAGACTGCGAATCTTTCAAAACCCCTTTACTTGTTTTAAACATTAATTGCCTATTTGCTACTTGCTCAAATTCATAAAGTTGTTTGGCCGGGAACCATAATTGTGGACTTTGAGGGGTACCTAACACCTTCCCCTTAGAGTAATTTCAAGACCTTACCCTATCTCTGGTTGACTAATCTTGTTTTGTAAATGACCCCAAATATGTGCCCTAACACACCTTAACTCGTTTGGTGGCGACTCTTCTAATCCTTGTATACCCCTTTCCCAAAAGGAAATGAGTTATCCCAATAATGTCAAAAACCCTGACCGATCCGAAAGGAGTTGGAAAAAGGGGGCACGACAGGGGGTACTTGGGTTCTTTGATGGAGCCATTGGCCAGTAGTTTCTCTACTTCCTCGCGGACTGCTTCGTTGATTGCGGCATTGAATTTCCTTCTCATTTGTCGTACTAGCGGATAGAGCGGGTCTATGTTTAATTTGTGCGTGGTGATGTCCTTTGAGATACCTGGCATATCGGCATGGGAGAACGCGAATAGGTCTGTATTGTTAATTAAAAATTCATGAAATTTCCTGGTTCAGAGAGTTTATGGCCGATGTAAGCCTTTTTGTTGGTGTCATTTTTGTCTAGTTGGACGGGGTCGAGGTCTTCTACTGTCGACTCTACGGCCTCCACGATGTCGGGGTCTTTGATGATGTCGTCCTGATCGTCAGGTTTTGCTCCCGACTTTGGTAATTGCTATGTTTTTGAGCTTGTCCCTCTCAACTATTGAGTATATGTACAATCTTGGGTGATGCGGTAACACTCTTGTGATGTGCGCTGCTCGCCTATGATGCTAAATATTCCCCAAGGGGTTGGGAACTTTATTACTTGATAAGGCTGGATAGAATGGCCCTCATGCCATGTATCCAAGGTCGCCCTATGATGGCGTTATAAGATGTATCCTGGTTCATGATGTGGAACGTTGTCTCCAACGTGACGCCTCTGGCCAGGACGGGTAGCGTTATTTCCCCTGAAGTTCATTCAACTGCAATGTTAAACCCTATCAATGTTATGCAGCGGGGTACTATCTTATCCTCGAGTCTCATTTGGACGAGAACTCGGGGGTGGATAATACATGCGTCACTTCCATCGTCAACCATTATTATTCTTACGTCAGTGTCTAAAATTCGTAATGTAATAACAAGAGCATCAAGGTAAGGGAAAGTCAAATCGTGGGTATTCGACTTATCGAAGATAATACTATCTTAGAGGTTGTCATACCATTCGTGTGTGATTGATCATTTTAGCTTGTGCGTGGTGGTGAAGTTCACATGATTAATTGTGGCCTCGTCGCCTCCGCCGATGATCATTTGGATGGTGTGGGTGAGGGATGAAGGCTTTGGAGTCCCTTGGTGTTGTTCTCGTCCTCTGCCAAAATTGGCTCTTCCTCGGTCACTCATCAGTTCTTTCAGGTGCCCCTGGTTGAGCATGTTCACCACTTCTTATCGTAAAGATATGCAATCCTCTGTCTTGTGGCATCGTTCCTGGTGGAACTCGCAGAGGTCATTCGACCTTCTGGTGTTTGGGTCGGACTTCATCTTTTGCGGCCACTTCACCTTTAGGCTGAGCTTTTCCAATGCGTACACTATTTTTGAAGGGGAGACACAAAAGTTGAGAGTAGACAAAAGTGAGGGCATACCTTTGTTGTTCCGTTGAGTCCTTGTGTTTGGCCTCGACGACCCTTCCATATGACGGGGAGGTGGTGGAATTACTGTTCTGACATATGGTTGGTGTTTGTCACGGTTGGGACGTGGGTCTGGGTGATCCCTTCGGGTATCATTGTGGCGATAAACATATGCGGATCCAATCACGATCTTATGTATAAGAAGAACAAAAGATCTTTCTTGATCAATCCCTTTGCCCCTCATTCTTCAAGAATAAGGAAGATCCTTTTCAAGTTTGAATTTGTTCATTTGGAATCTGGGTTCTTCTANTGTTCTTCTACTTCATATTTATTTAATATGTCGTCTTGAATCTGTATGAACTGACGTTAGCCATTGAATTGGGTCGTTGAGGTCGTCCTCATCCGCTCGGACCTTAGCACAATAGGCATTGTGGATTTATTCCCAGGTAGTGGGAGGATACTTCATGAGCCTACTCAACAATTTTCTTGTCGCCCTTGACCTAATTCTGTTTCAGCCCATTCTGGAATGCTGCTACGGCCATACCTTCAGATACATTTGGTAGACTCATCCTGACCTTGTTGAATCGGGCAAGGAAATCCCTGAGTCCCTCGCCAGACGATTGCCTAATGACGAATATGTCTCTCACCCTGGCTTCAGCCTTCTTGGCTCCGGCGTGGGCGGTTACAAACTTATCGGTCATTTCTTCGAACGTTGTTGTTGTTATGGATCGTGCTGGAAGCTGTGAGTACCATGTCAGGGCTCTCTCAGTTAGGGTTTCGCAGAATTTCTTTAGTAGCACAAACGATACTTGCTCATTTGAGAGGTCGTTGCCTTTTACTTCCGTGTCGTAGTGGACTATGTGATCTTCAGAATCTGTTGTGCCGTCATATATTTTCAAATACGACGACATTTTGAAGGTTTTGGGGATGGGATGTGGTGTTGTCTCTTCACTGTATGGTTGTTCTACGAACCGACCAACCTCCCGTTTGGGTAGGAGTTTTGGGGAACCGGGTATTTTATCGACCCTCTCCTGGTGCTCCTTCATCTGATCTCGTAGTGCCTTATTTTCATTTTCCATTTCTCCCATCTTCCTCAGTATGGATGCGAGTGCGTCCTTACCTATATCAACTGTAGCGTTAGTTTTACCTGTTGGGCGGGGAGCTGGTTGCTCATTGGTGGCCGTTTTCGCTGTGTGGCATTCTGAGCCATTCCTTGAGTAGGTTTGTCGAGGAACTCATTCAGTGTACTTGTCAACCATGCTTCTAGTAACCTTTTTACCGCCAATGGCGCTTCCTCAGCTGTGGATGTGGAAGCGCTTCTTTCTCGAACCACAATTACGCTTTCACGGGGATGGGGTGAACCATCTTGCCCTATCGTGACGCTGAGTGTGGTGTTTAACTCTCTTCCGTCATTATCCTCATTAATGGTGTTCATGAGGTTAGCAGTAACGTCTGTTATGGCTTTCAACCTTTCTTCTCCTCTTCCTGCCATTGTTAGTTTGTGCAGATGGAAAGAGATAGATGTGTGCCTATTTGTACTGTTATTTTTCTTTTTAGATCTAACGGAAACTACATATTTTAACTAGAAAATCCTCACAGACGACGCCAAATTGTTTTTTCAAAAATATAATAATACAATTAGGTGAGATTTGATAGATAAAAATAGAGGGTTAATCCTAGTTAAGATTAATGACTATTAGATCTGTGTAAGTAGAGATTAATGAGCAGAGTGAATTGCGGCTACACCGAATATTAAACAAGAATGCTGATGATGATTGGTCATAAATGTATGATTGAATGTGTGAAATAAATGCATGCAATGACAGTAAATGTAATAACAAGCGATAACACGCCCAAATACCAAGCTACGCATGTCAACTGTCTTATTGTCAACAAAGTAAATGATAAACAACATGAGAGAAATGTTGTGTTCTTGGATCTTGTATATGAAAAGGTATCTTTTAACTTTGAAATCAATAGAATAGACAAGAATTGTATATTCTTTCAATAGTCCATAATACAGAGAGTCTCCCCCTTCCTGTTCTATATATATGAGACATTCTTTAAGGAACCCTAAAAAGTACAAAGGAGGGAATATTCTAACAGAATATTACACTTTCCTAATTTAAAACTAGATTACCGTCACTATGGGCTTCTGCTCGACTTCGTCTGAATTGGGGCCTTTACCCCTAACTGTTGGCGGACTTGAGCTTCGACCTCGACCGTCGGTATTATTAAATCTGATCCAAATTTCGATCAATACAGAAATAATTTCATTGCATAGTTCAAAACCATGTAGAGCATCATACAAATGACTGATGTTGTGCTTTCTGAAGCCATAGTAGTTAGAGAATCATCACTCAATTACTGGAGCTAGAGTTTGTTATATAATTGACGGAGTTAAATTACTCAACTTTTGCAAGTTAAAGGACCAAAACAGTTCAAGGGTATTCTTGAGGGATTTTTTTAAACTTAGGCCAAACATAAGAGACTATTTTTCTGCAAAAACTTTTCTAGAAAATAAGTAATTTACTGAATTTTCACCAAAGCACGCACGAAACGCAGCACTAAAAGCGAGGCTTCTTCAGCTTCAGCTCGTCTATGAATCCAATTCTTCAAACGTGAAAAAATAAAGCTGCTAATCATTTCATGCTTTCTGGATATAATATTGGAAACTGAAACTTGATTACCTAAGATGAAGAAGCTTCTCGAATTTGGGAGGAAAGCAATGTTCTATATTAGGGTTCTTTCAGGCTATGAAGAGCGTCGAATCCGATCTTATCGGTTACAGATGCAACAACGCCTTCAACAGGTCATTTCTCAATTTTCAATTTCAAATTTCTTATTGCTAGATTTGATTCTCTGTTGAATTACATAGGTGGTTGTGTATTGTTACGTTCAGATGTCATAAATTTTTTATATTTCCAACAATAATTTCGTATCGGAATGAAATACACCTAAATATAGCGGAATCTATACTGAGGAATCGTATTGCTGACTTTAATTAATTGGGATTGAGGTGTAGTTGACTAACTGCGATCTTTGATTCGAGCATTGACTGTATCAGCATTTTGTTATCGGTCCAAGCTGTAATTTTTTGAAAATGTTAAGTTGGATTGGAGAAAAACAAAACTTCAAAAAGAAAAAAGAAATGCAGAAGCTTCTGCTATTTGTTGCATTTTATGGTTAATTAACGGGGGTTAGTCACATAAAAGTAATCTTTTTTTGGGGGCAGACTGCTAAATGTTCTGACACGGGTTAGTGTTGTGTGGGTTTTGTTTAGTACTTGATGCCACAATAAGGATGTGGTCTTATCTCTAGTGATAAGCTGTCAACGACTAGCTTTATTTGGTGTGATACATCCAATTTAAATCACCAATGCAGTCACGGTACCCTTTTCGATTCATGTCTAGTTCGTGCTTATATTTGTGTATCACACATATATATGTAGTTTATGCAAACTGAATGTTTAGCATCTGTAAAGCTTGTATGCGTATTTTCGACTATTGGGTCAGAGAAGTTAGAGGCACAGTTTGTTATAGCATTCCAGATGGCAAAAATTTGGTGCAAATATCTGTTATTCCAGGTGACAAGCTTCATTTTCTGTTAAGCATGTAGGTTCTTTTGATGTGGGGTCTTTCCAAATTCTGTATGAAAGCAATTTTCTAGAGAAACCACCTGCTAGTTATTAACATGTAAATTAACTAGTATTGGTTTAATAGCAACTTGAGCCCAGGAACCACTGTTATCAAAATATATAAAGCATGTAAAAAATTAAATATAGCAACTTCAGTTAACTTATATTCCGCCTCCCCCACCAAGTACAACGCAAACATAGACGTCAAATTTAAAGGAGTGCTGCTGATGCCTGTGGGTACAAACTGGTTTGCCCCTTGATGATACCTTGGGATTATATTCTCTTTGCCAACACCCACTACTTGTCAATAAAGAAGAACTGTGCATGTGCCTGTGGCTTGGACATTTAGATAATTTCTTGGGTATACAACTACTAAGGAGAGACCATGAAGAAAGTCGATAGATTTAAAAGGTTTACTGGATAGATTGGAAGTAGTGCTTGCCATTCGGTTCCACTCTCTTAATCTTTTATCTCTATCCCTTCGTTTGTGATGTCTGAACAGGCGGAGGAGAGGAAGGCAGCAATTAGGAAGGTTCCTGAACAAATGATATTGTCAGAAGTTAGGCGCATGGTGGAAGAGATGCAAGCTTTGAATAAGAAGCTAGAGGAGACTGTGAGTTCACAATTTTCTTGAATTTTACCCTGTTGTTAACTTGCTTCCATTGAAGACTTTTGTTTATATTCCTGTTTAATTCAGAAGCATGCTGATGAACTATTACTTGGTGGTCCTGAGTATAATTCTTTAATAATGTTCTGCTCTTCTGGGTATTGTTTGTATAATTTGCAAAGGAGGTAGTGTTAGGTCAACTTTTAAGAGGATGTTGGATCTATTCCACAAAACTATAAAGCTATCCTAATGAGCAATGGGCCTAATATCCTGCGACCATGCTTATTTGACCTTAATACGAATTTTGCTTTTTGGAGTATATATTCAGAAAACAAGGTTAATACATCTTGAAAACTAGCTTGGGAGGAAGTCTTGGCAATTAACAGCTGAGAAAATCTGACTTCTGTGCTCACAGATCACTTTCAGCAGAACTCATTGCAAGGCTCTGAGACCTTGTTTCTGCATTTGCTCTAGATACGAACTAGTCATGCTAATAGATATTGAGTCTTGGGAGTTGGAATTGTCGTTTGTCATGGGTCCTTAACAAATAAAAACTTTTTTTAGCAAGAAACAGGATTCTGAAAGGTGCTCCAAAAATATGTTTTGGAAATTGGAAGTTGGTATAACAATCAGAAACTTATTGAGTAATAAATTGAGTGGAAAAACTATTCTAAAAATTGAAAGAACCTTAAGATTCAAGGATATGGCCTAGTGGTCAATAAAGTAGGATGAAAACCATGGACTGCCAATCCTAGGGAAGAAAGGCTAGGTGATATCTTCCCATCTGCCTAAGACTTGATGGGGAGAGTTATTAGGTACCTATAGTGATAGGACTTATAACATATTAAGTACCGGTGGAAGGTGGGCGAAAGTTGGCCCAGACACCAACATTGTTACAAAGAAGAAATGGAAAACATGAAAGAACCTTGCCTAATATATAATGTAATGCTGCTTCCATGTCTCTTATAGCTTGTTTGACTAAGCTTCTAAAATCAGCTTATTTTGAAAGTGCTTTTTCAAAAGGTACTTTTGGTGAGAAGCAATTTGTGTTTGACTAATTAATGTGAAAAACACTTTTGAGTAGCAATGTGGCCAAGCTTTTAAAAAGTGCTTCTAAGTGTATTTTTCTCAAAAGTGTTTTTCAAAAAAGTGTTTTTGGAGGAAGCTACTTTTTTCTGCTTCTCGCTTCTACTCAAAAATATTGTTTTTCTTTCTAAAAGCTTGGCCAAACACCTTAACTTTGAAAAAAGCATTTTTTGCCCGAAAAAGCACTTTTGGCCAATTTTGTTTTTGGCCAAACAAGCTATGTCTTCAGTCTAGCCGAGTTCCAAAAAAAGAACCCTTTGGCAAAGTTTCCAGGTCCCAAACTATCAGTTCTTTCTCTCTTCTGTCCTCTCCAAACTCTTCTTCATGCTGTCCTACTCTATGCCACTCTCTCTAGAAGCTGTTTCTTTCCAGCCTCCTCACAAGTATTTTCCTTTTTCTCAACTTTCACTCCTCTAGATGTTGCTCTTTTCAGAGAGTCTAGATTCCTTTGCCTCCCTTTCCTTCTGGCACAGACAGAGGCAACTCGAATGAATTTCACAAAATAAAAAGGTTCTACTTTCAGAGTACAGAGTGGGATTCAAAACATTGTTTTCTCAGACCACCAAGACTCCATATTTTAAGGCTGAATTTGTACTTCCAACTCTAGGAGAAGAAAGTGGAATGCAATGCAAATAAGCCAACTGACTGGATGACTAATCAGCTTTGTCTTATTTATTTTTTCCAATCAGCTTTGACTTAGCTTAAGCTTTGGCCCACTTTCTGTCAGGTTTCAACCTAGACTAACTTGTGGGTTTCGGCTACATTTGAAGTTTTTACCTAGCTCTAAGAACTCTTGAATTTAGATGAGTTTGTAAATCAACTATTCCTCGTCGGCACATCATATAACCTGACTTTGAATGAAAATTGTAGATAACCTATATACCAAACTTACATATTCCAAACCTTAGATTTTGAATGAAAACCTGATTTTTCTGTCCCAATTTGTGCTTGTTAATTGCCCAAAACCCTGATTTACCAGGAAACCTCCTGCATACATGTCATCGTTAATTGAATTTTAGGCAGTATTTTTTATTTTGAACAGATTGAACTTGAGAAATTGCTGGTATTTGGCAGTACTCTCAAGCCAAAAATCTTGAACCAAGTTGATCATGTCCTTGATAGGTCTAAGCTGTTTTTTACTAGATTGTACTGCTAAAACCTTCAAGCCCCTACTTTCTCCGGGAAAAAAAAACTTCAAGCCCTTCCTCATTAAATTCACGCTTATGCTATTTATCTGTCTCTGGTGGATTCGTAAATCTCAGTGACTGGATGTGCTGCTTCATCAATGTCACCTTGATCTTCAACTTGCTACTCCAGTGACTTCCTATAGTTTTGTGTCTGACCTTTAATTTGATGACTGACATGTTTCCATTTTCATTAGTACCCAACAGTGTTCTCGATTACTCTGTCTGTTTCTCCGTATATCTTTTGTAGAAGCTGGCTTTACTTCATTTTATCATCTGTTTCATTCACTTGCTGTATTATGACATCAAGGTGTTAGGAACTTATTACAGATTAGGGTTGGCTTCAAAGTCCCCTGCTATTACTGTTACTGATGTCATGTGCCCCTCCTGGTGTTATGGCTGATCTTCTGACCTGGACTCATTGCTTGAAAAAATGGATGAATGTTTTCAGGAGGCTGCCATTGATGACTATTTCAAGCCAATAAACAAGGAAGCAGAAGCAATAGTGAAAATGCAGCTTGAAGGAGAGGAGAATAGAACAAAGGAGATGATGAATATCTTGCAGAAACAAGCATTTCTTGAGAAGCATCAGGCAGAGAAACTAATAAGCGCAGAAAATGTGGTCACAGAAAAACATGGACAAGATAAAGCATCTACATAGATTCCACTAGAAGTAAGATGCTTTTTGTAGAGTATAAAATTGTTCTCTGAAATTGAACAGTACGAATTCATGTTGTTTTGCCTCTTAGATGTGGAATGGTTTTGGCGATCCAAAAAGGGAGGAGGATCTGCCCCTTCCAAAGTTTCTGATAAATTTGGAACGAGTAGAGAAGCAGGGAATTAGTTTGTTTAATTCAATTACACATGCCAGTGATGATTTCTGTTGTAATTTATACCTTGTCTGAATGGGATTTTCTCGTTCCCACTATACAGTGTTAATGGTTCCAGTAAAAAACCATTTCACATTCAGCTTCAGCTTTGTATCTGATGAGTTTGTTACAGAAAACAGAAGGAAAATTTTGAAATATGTCGACTGTAATACAGTTTATTAAGGATCTTTCGTGGTGTTAAAGTCTACAATTCATGAGGAAACAACTCAATCTCATACATGCAGCTGATTTACTGGAAACATGACATTACATTAAATTATTCTTTCTTAACATATTACATACATTTCATGTTCGAGGCTTCAGACATCTCATTACCTTTGTTGATCCTTTGCAACTCAAAGCTTTTATTGGAAAAGTGAGTTGTATATCTCGATTCAAAGAAATTATTGTAGAACTCAATTCTTAAGAGGTTATATGTAAGAGAGCTGATATCAATCGCACGGCTTGTTATCAAGGAATAGCTAGAGTTCAAACTAGAAAAAAGTTTGTTTATGTGACATAAATAGTGATTTTGTTTATGACCTAATTAAAATGAGAACCAATAAAGTGCCGAGTGCGTGTCATGAGTGGGACCAGACCATTATTTAATGATCTCTTAAGAGGAGATCTGACGGTCCAAAATGTGGATGTGAAGACCAATAACTAAATCACAGGTTGCACCAAATCAACCTCCTTCAATGTAAGAAGACCTACTGCAGATAAAATAAAGTAATCAACATCATGTCATCACTCATCACAAAGCATATAGGAATATAAATATATTTGTTTGATAAAAAGGTTCAAATAAACTCTCTTTGTTTCTTTCTCCTCTTTTATTGTTTTCTTGCCATTACTTTTCTATTCCTTTTAATTTCTTATACCATGTTTTTTAAACCATAAATAATAAACTTATAAATATCATTATCTTGATCCTTACGTTAAGAGAAATTACTAGCAAGAGAATTCAAGAAAATAAAAGGGTAATTTTCTTTTTGGAAGAGTTTGCAGGGTGAGGATTGGAAAAAATTCACATGTTAGTAGTAGTTATCAGGAATAACCTATAGTCAACAAGGACATATCACATAAGCAATAATATTCTTCAACCTCATAAAGTCCATTTAAATATTAAAAAAGAAAATAAGTTGTATTTTTCAATAAATAAAGAGGGAATTGAAGGATTTAATACCAAAGAAAGCCAAAACATTATATTAACTTAATTTACAAATTACAAAACAAGAAGAAGAGGTCACACAGAAACACAACACCCTCATTTCCGTTCACATTTCACCTTCCTTTCCTATATGTTTATAAAATTCCTTCAAATTCCAGTAGTCTTTTCTTTTCTTCATTGGATTGTACAAATTCTCAGCTGAAACAAAAAAAAACCCATCTTTAATCCCTTTATTACTTGTTCATAACTTTTGCTTTTTTCAGTGGTTTCTTTGTGGGACTTTTTATATACAGACTTTTCTTGGTCTTGTTGGGTTTGTTGGTTTTTCCTGCACAACTTTCTTTCGGTCCATTGCAGAGAAGCTTTGATACCCAGAAACATATATAAAAAATATAAGAGACTGAAAAGTATAATTGAACAGATAGATATTTATATTATATAAATATTTTTCATTTTCTAAAGAAAATAAAAGCAGAAATACTTTGAAATTTCATTTTTCTTGAATTAAGAAATTGCACAGATGGGAAAGCAAGGACCTTGCTATCACTGTGGTGTTACAAGTGAGTTCATGTTTCTTCAATGTATTTTATTTCTCTCAGAAATTAATTAATCTAAAAAAAAAAATAGTCTCTTCAGCTCATAGCATTAGTATTATTTGATTAGTTTAGTTGTTCAATTATGGAACTGGATAACCATTTGCTGGTTACTTCATAAGACAAGAGATCACTGACCAATAAAAAATGATGCTGTTATTCATTTGATTACTTGTTTTCAGTTTGTTTTGCTTGTACATTCACTTAAATCTCTAGATTTGTATACTGTGTGTGAGTTGAATATCGTTTCTGAATGGCTTTCTTTTTGTTCCCAGCCAATTTATCAACTCTTTTGTGGAAAATATGTTTGCTCAAATCTTGAAAATAGTCTAACAGCAACAACAAACCAAGTAAAATCTGGAGAGGGTATTGTGTACGCAGACCTTACCCACCCCTATCCCGGGAGATAGAGGGTCTTTCCGAAAGACCCTCAGCTCGACAGGATGAACAAATAGTCTAACAGCAAGTAGGCAATTTTGGAGGTCAATTTGAATCCTTATTTAACCAATGCAATTGGGGGATATTTCCAAACTTTCTTCGTGTACTTCTTTTCCTTTTTTCCCTTTCTAGATTTAAAAATGTACTTCCCTAGCCGTTCCTTTCCGTGCCAACTGATTTCTTGCTCTTTGGTGTTATAGTTCCCTGAGTCATGAACATAGCATAAAAAGGCCTACCAATGATGACTGGTCTTTTACAAAGTCCATGTTCCTGGTCTTTATAATTGGGGAGTGATATATGTGGCTTGATTGCTCCTCATTCATATTCTCATTTAAACTCTGAATCCACAATGCTGGTGCTGTAACACATTCTTGTTCAGTGTTCTCTGATCAGTGGCTTGTAGTGTTCTCTTGTGTTTTCTTTACCTCATGAAACGAGCTCATTGGTTTTAAGTTGATATGGTAAATCGGTGTTATCTTGCTTGGGTTGTCTTTAACATTGAAAATGTGGCCTCATGTTGACAAATCTTTGCATTGACAAACTTCAGATATTTTCTCAACAACCAAATGCAATCAATCAATCAACTACTACAGGATAACTAGTTGTAATTGGCAATATGAATATTCTATATCCATTTGTTCTACTCAGACACAACACATCGCCAATGTAGTAAGTTTGTATGCTTCATTTAATGATATCTTCTTGAAATCCTATCTCGTCTTTTGCTGCATAACCTACTGCGTTTGGAACTGTCACAGTTGAGCATATCTAGAAAAGACTTGTTAAGTTTGGCTTTCCTCTCCAATGTTGGTGCTACTTAAAGTAGTCATTGGCATTGGGAAAAGGCGAAAAGCTTTTTTTTTAGCTTGTACTCAACCTATGTAACATATGCTCCGCAAGCTGAGGTGAGAAACTGATTGGGTTGCCTATAGCTGTGTCTTTGGCTTGGATTTACCGGAAGTTCTTACTGTTCTGTTAGTAAATATGATGTCTCCAAGAAAATACTTTTAAAAGTCCATGCAATGCCGTGCCTTTTGATGTGCAAATTCAATCCAGTTCTTTCCTCCTTATTATCGTGTTCTAGTCTTGCCTTAGTTGTTTGTCTTGTTGTACCTTGAAGAATTTCTTTAGTTCACTTCTGATGCAACAATTATCAGTTATGTTCTTTATCCTTTTGTTGTTCTTTCTTTCTAAAAGTCCACGGAAGTAGCTGCTAGTATTAATTTTACCTTGAACCGCTTGAAAAAGAAAGCTTGTATATCATTCCATTAATTTGCACTCTAAGTGACTCGCGGCACATTGCAGTACCCAACTATACCGCCTGTACTGCTCTCTGCTTTTCTGAGAAGGACATTCAATTCTCCGATACCATTCAGTCTTCCGTCATTATCTACTTGGGAAACACTTTTAACATCAACATATCGCTGCAGGTACCCCACTTTGGCGTAATGGGCCTCCAGAGAAGCCAATATTGTGCAATGCATGTGGATCTCGGTGGAGAACAAAAGGAACCTTGGCAAATTATACTCCTCTGCATGCAAGGGCAGAGCCTGATGATCTTGAGGATTATAGGGTGTCTAGAGTCAAACACATGTATTTGAAAAACAAAGAGCCAAAGCTGCTGAAACGAAAGCAAAATCATGATAATACTGAAGTTAGAACTCCTCCTGATAATAATCAGGGTTTCCTTAAGGGTTTAGATGAAGATACAAGCAATAGGTCAAGTTCTGGTTCTGCCATCTCAAACACAGAGAGCTGTGCACAATTTGGTAGTACTGAAGCAAGTGATTTGACAGGTAGTTCATTTAATAATGCCGGCACTGTTTCCAGAAAAGCCAATAAACTATAAAGGCTTGATTTTGGATTGAATTTGATTCTTTAAGATGTAGATATGTGCCTGTATACCTTTTCTTGTTAGCTGTTGTGAAAATTCTATAGGCAGTCATTTTTGGTGATGCTCATAGTTTCTGTTCTACATCTTTTAGTTGGATTGCCGATATTACCCTCAGGGTAAATATACCTTCCTTTGTGGTATGGCTGCATTTTCTGAAATTGAAACTTTAGTGGTAAAAAAATCCACCAAGACCTTTCTATTATCGTTACATTTTTTAAAAAATCCAGTCATTTATCTTCTCCTTTCAGTCAAATCACAGAAGTTACTTCGAATATTATACTGTTCCCTACTGCATGTCCAATATACATTCTCTAGCCTTCTCCTTTGTGTTCTTTAAGGTATGCGTACACACTACCCACCCCCGACCCCACCTTGTGGGATTACATTGGGTTTATTGAATTCTTTTCTGTTCTTTGTTTATTCTTTTGTACTTTTCTTGTGCATTCTAACCTTGACTATGTACTTGAAGCACAAAGCTCAGTGAATTCTTGCATAATTGGGTGATTTCAATGGCTGCTTAAAATACGTTCTCCTTAATTGTGCGATCAGGCCATGCCCAATCCAACATATGGGACACAACGGTGCCTTCAAGGAAGAGAACCTGCATAAGTCGTCCAAAGCAGTCTTCAGTTGAAAAACTTACTAAAGACCTGTATACCATCCTACACGAACAACAATCGTCATGCTTCTCTGGATATTCTGAAGAGGATTTGCTTTTTGCTAGTGACAAGCCTATGGTCTCTGTTGAAATAGGACATGGAAGTGTGCTTATTCGACATCCGAACTCCATAGGTAGAGATGAAGAATCAGAAGTCAGCTCTCTATCGGTTGATAACAAGCAACATTATGTAAATGAGGCTTATTCACGATTTTCTACCCCACTTGTAAATATTAACAAGGGTGTCTATTTACCAAATCTGGGTACTGAGAGAATCAAGAAGCCTACTAGTCAGGGAATGGAACAAGACAAGATTAAAAGGTGATTTCTTCATTTAATCTTGATAGCATGCAAAAATGTCTTGATAAATAAAGGTGGTGCTGCATGTGTTAGACCGGAAGAAAATGGATATGAGGTGTTAAATGCATGAATATCCTGCTAACGTTAGATGTGATTTGTCTGCACAAAAAGAACCAATATGCATCAGGAAGATAACATAAATCGAACCAACAGATGCTCTGCACCACATGATACTTCACTGCAAATGCTAATTGTGCAGTAAGCTTGTGGTGGCATTACATACAATAATTCCATAATTCCAACAGCTTTAAACCCTGATCTTTACCTTGATTTATGCTTTCCGTCCTCTGATTTTATTTTGAAGTGCAGGGATAAGGATCAGCTTGAGAAATTGCAGATTCTTGGACAATATAATTCACCACTGTGCCATATAGACCTGAAGGTTTCTTGCTAGCTCTTGATTTCATTACAAATAAATTTTTGTTTCATCTAATATAACAGTAGAATACGTCCTACAAGGCCCACTAACTCCCAATGAATTTAATCACTTCTAAAGCTTATTTTGGCTATGTTGTCAATTGTTAATTCTTATAGTGTGGACCTAGGCAATACTCCGCTGCAATACTTCAGAACTGATATGATTATGATAAATATGATTCAGGATGTACTTAATTATGAAGAGTTCGTGAGGCATTTCTCAAGTGATGAACAGCAGCAACTACTAAAGTACTTGGCTCCTGTTGATTCTTTTGCGCCTCCAGATAGGTTCATACAATCTACTTCATATTTGTATTCCTTTTAAGTTGTCAGAAGTCTTAATAACATATAGCATCACTGAACTATTGAGAATAAAATCCTAGAATCCAGTTTTTCTTCATCTGTGATATTGCTGATTTTGTTTCTATGGTTTCTCTATCTGCAGTCTTCAAAGCATGTTTGAGAGCTCTCATTTTGAGGAGAATTTGTCTTCCTTCCAGAAACTTCTTGCAGAAGGTGTTTTTGATAACTCGTTAGGGGTGAAAATAGAAGACTCTAGGACCTTGAAGAGGTTAATATTGTGCTATTTAACAAAGTCAAAGTGGGTGGAAAAGTATAACCTTCTCAAGGTTAGGTCTTTTGATGTTTTATGAACATTCTACTTTTTCTAAATAAATAGTGTAATTTTATTGAAGCTAATCTTGTTTGTGTTAGGACACAAAATGTAAAAGTAGTACCAATGGTTCTGAAGTTGCAGGAGAGCCCAACGCTATAGGCACAGGTCATTCAGTGAATGTTAAGAGGCCATTGGAGGGGCATCATGCAAAGTATGCAGGTTGGGTGCCTCTCTTTTTCAGTTTTTCCTCTTTCAAAAATGTCATGATATTCAACAATTCCTCTTAATTGGTGGGACTTAATTGTTCTCTTCGAGGCAAATATTTACCTGACAATTGTGAGAGGAGATCAAATTTTACCCGTGTGACAGCTCAAAGCAGAGAAAGCGCAAAGAAGTTAGATGTGAGGACTTAAATACGTTTTGAGCAATTCACAAGAATGGTTCTGGCATATTCAATTATTTCTGTTCTCGTAATCTGCCAGGCGCAGATAGAGGAATAGGTTTCCATGGGGTAGTAATTGGGCATCATAGACAATGAGAGGAAGTGGTAGAATATCTTGAACGTGGAAAGTATCTTTGTGCCTATTAGTGTCCTGGTTTTCAGTGCCTGGGCTAACTAAATTCTCTAACTAGTTGTTCTACACATTGCATTTTATCACATAGCTTGAGGTGAAGGTCAGTTCCATGGTCTAGTGTCTTGAAGTGGTTTGATTCATGCTGGATAACTGTTAGGAGACATTCACCTATTGAAATGGAAGATGGAAATAGGGAAGGGGTTAAAAAAAAAAGTCCATCTCAACATCTCTTTCTCTCTCTCTCTCTTTGTCTCTCTCTAACTATGTCTATGGACCCTCCATCCTATTATATATCCCGTAGTATACAGGCAAGTAGTTGTGAAATTCATGATTGACAAGACTAGGTAAGCATTTCAACTTTTTCCATACAAAATCAATGTCCTCTCACTTCTGGCTATGTTACCTGCCACCAAAAGGAAAAAAAGAATAAACAATGTGGGGATATCGTGTCATTGGTCCATCAAATTTATCTAGCTTTCCTCTTTATCTAGATTCTAGTGCCATTGTGTCACCGTGGGGGGGGGGGGGGGGGGGGGGGGGGGGGGTTAGTATGTTCTTCGACTATATCACTAATTCAGATGGAAATAATTTTCAAGCCATTTCGCTTCAGGTGCAAAGAAGGCAACGAAGAGCCCCAGTAGGGTGGTTATGAAAAGCAGCTATGAGCGGAAGGAACTAATAGACAACGATAGCTCTTGCTTCAGTCCAAAAAGCCTATTTGTTTTGCCTTGTAATAGTTCTCCTATGCTGGATTCTCTCCATTTTGCAAATGGAAGTTCTGACCAGGAATTGCTGCTGGATGTGCCGTCCAACAGCTCCTTCCCCCAGGCAGAACTCTTGGTACCAACATCAAGTTTTGCTGCACAAGCAAGCACTAGTAGCAGCTCTGTATACCCACATGTTGTACGTCCCTAGCAATACTATCACATTTTCTTCATAAGGCATCTCGAAGCTACTCCCGCTAAATCAGATGATTGTGTCTGTATGTTCTACATCAGTCATATGGTAATTTGCTGAAAAGAGTTGGGACCTATATATTAAACAAAATTTTGGATTTAGTAGATGGATGTGGTTGCCCTTTTTGCTCCTTTTTGTAAAGATTGACAAACATTAATGTATAATATATAGCTGAAAATGCAGTGAAGGTGACGATGTCCAGACTCCAGAGTCCGTATGCAGTAAACTTTTTAAACTTAAATTGGGGACATCCCTTCTGTCTGTTGGTTTTATTAAATGAAGAAGTTACTCCAAAAAGACAAATGACATGTCAAAGTGGAGGGAACTGAGTTCTTGCTCCTTCCAAGTATGCGTGTGGCCTTACAAATAAAGTCTCTTTACTTCCATTCAAAATTGTTTCAGTACATAATTTACATCAGCTGAAACTAAAGCAGAAGCTCAAATATCCTAGTATATTGGTTCCTAACTAGCTAGTGAAGTCAATCCCTTAAAAACTCCATTTACAACCTGCAATGACTTTGTCAATTCTTCACACAGTATAGCAAAATCTCCATATATATATATATAGGTTTCCTGACATGAAATCAATCAATAACTCACTCCGGGGGCCACCATCTAGGCCGAGGAATACACATACCACGCCTCTTAGCAGTCTCCCAGAAGTTTGCATTCTGCCATTCACTGTTCATCATCTCCCCAACAACCGCCATGAATGTAGATTCTATTATGTCTTTGAACTGCCCCTTCTTCTCAACTCTCCCCTCCACTCCTCTATTCTTCTCTCCTCCCCTCATCCATAACGGCAATTCGCGCCTTCCCCTAATGCTTCCATCGACACCAGCAGTACAGCTTTCCATTCTCCCATTTGCATGAACGAACTTCTCATTCTCACCATGTTCATGTACTACTCCTCCATCTCCGGACTCTTTTACTGCAGAATCCACATTCCTCTTCATTCTAGTATCCTTAACTACTTTATTTTGCACAATTTGTTCACATCTTAAGTCTGCGATCTCAATATCGGCATCAACCACCTTTTGTGTAATTGAACTCTTCATACCCAAATTCTTCTCACAAACCCTAATTCTCTTCCTCAACGGTTCATCAAAATCACCCTCCCAATACTCAACTTCGTCAACTCTATCCAACCTCTGACCGTAATCCACCGCAGTATCTTCACCGGCGGGAACAGTATCCGGTAAATCTACGGCTGTAGCCGTGGTAGGTCTCTGATCATCGGAGCCGGAGATATAGGTCTGAGAATTATGGTGCTCTGGAGGAGTTTGGAATTCTTCATCTTCACTAGGGGTATTTTGGTCAATTGTGTCGCTATCTTGAAGAGATAACATGATGATTGCATTTTGTTTTGACGGAACCGGCGACGGCGAGCCGGTGGATCGGGGAAAGTTCTCAAATTCGACAGCAAACGAGCAGTTACAAAGCTCCTGTTCATCGGCGGCAGTGGCACAGTTCCTGATAATTCCGGCGTAAGGGTCATCCATTTTGGCTATTTGTTTCGCTGGAGGGGAAGAGAGAGAAATGGAGAGTGTTAATTTGGGAGTATTTAAATTTTATTTTTATAGGGGTTTATTTGAGTAGTAGTATTAAATTATTCCCGCTTTTTCTTCCGACTCCCGCCTATAACATTAACGGTCAGTCGGTCACTGGCAGCTGTCTGGAAAATTACAAGAAAATACATATCCCTTCGCACCATAACAAAAAATGACTCATGTTTTTAAGGTTTACCCATTCTAGCTTATATTGTACATATTTTGAAAGTATTAACAAATTCAAAATATGTGTTCTTACAACTATTGCTTCTAAAAGTTATGGAATTAAACATGTGTTCTATCTTACAACCATTGCTTTCGCTCTCTTTTCTTCTCACATCTTCTACATATGTTTCAAGGGGCCGTATATTTTCTGCTTCTCCTCTTGTGTCACCTGGTTGCAATGTAAGAAAATTGAAGAGTAGAAGTCTATCATTGAAGACCATTCAAAGCTTTGCTTTCGAAAATGAGATTTTTTGAGTTTGTTAGTTTTTTGGATTGGGTGTTGTTCTAATTGATTGAAAATATCAAAAGGAGTTCAAAATTTAAATTTGAAGAGATTTGGAGTAGAATTGAGCAAGATTTGAATTAAATTTCAGAGAAGACACAAGGAGGAAGACGATGTCAGTTTTTTGTATAAGTATGTATAATCTTGTATAATAGTGTATATGATTGTATAAGCACATCTTATACACTTTTATACAAGTGTCTGTAGACTAACTTCTTTCACGATTTTCAGTTACAATTGTTGTTCAAAACCAGTCCAAATCTCCATTAAATGACTTCAAAATTTATATACAACCTCCTTATACTATTTCTAACAAGTCTAAATAACACCCACTTCAAATTTCTCACAAAATCAAATTCGGAATTTAAACTCACATATTTAAGCTTGCTAAAAATCTAATTTTCACCACCCAAATGGATTTGGTTTGTTGAACTAATATTTGAGTCACAGTTACTGATTCGAAAATTAACTTAAAAGCTTGAATCTTTTTTAAAACTAAAATAGTAATTTTGAGAACCTATTGGAGTTGAATGTTGAATCTTAACCTATTATTTTTGCGCTAGTTGGTTGTAAATTAGCATATAGGCTATAAAATTAGAAAATAGAGAGCCCAACTGTTCTAATATAAAATTCTCCCTTAATAAAACGACGTGGTATTACTCCAAATTCTCCCTTGCAAGGATATTAAAGTTCATGCGTTTCCTACATGGCTCACTGGGATAAAAGTGTATATTCTATTTTTATTTTAATGAATTTGAAGGAACCATGTTTTAACGTCATTCTACTAGCTAGGAATATTGTGAAGCATAATAGTCGCGAAAAATTAAAGGAGTCGTTTGGTTGCCGGTTAGAGTTATGCAGGTATTAGTTATACGTGTATTAGTTATGCAGGAATAAGTAATGCCGTGATTAGTTATGCATGTATTAGTTATGCAGGGATAAGTTATGTTGGAATTAGTTATGCATGTATTATATAAGCATTAATAACTAGTATTAGCACCCGCGCGGATGCGCGGACACTCACCATGTTAAATATTTGAGTTATTTGGATTATATGTGAATAATCTTAAAATTTAAATCTTCTCGATAAATATAGATAATGATTGGATATTAATTAAGAAATACTACATGAAAATGATTAAACATTTCTCAAATCTCCAAGCTATAATTCTATTTTTCTTTTTTAGTACCATCCTCACCAGTTATTAGATCCAAAAAATAGTCAGGAAGCAAAATAATAACTCATATTTATGACAAAACAATCAAAAGTTGAGACTATGAAGGACTCTTTGGATAAGACTTGACTCTTTTACTACTG
This sequence comes from Nicotiana undulata, assembly GCA_005239495.1. Classification (NCBI taxonomy): domain Eukaryota; kingdom Viridiplantae; phylum Streptophyta; class Magnoliopsida; order Solanales; family Solanaceae; genus Nicotiana; species Nicotiana undulata. The sequence goes on from ML288915.1 coordinate 189,608, forward strand.
CTTGAACTCTTATTTGGTGTGCTGATATTTTCTAAAAAATATTTCTATTTTAAAATTTCAATTTCTTAAACTTTATTTTTCAATAATAATTATCTTTATAACAATGTAAGTGAATGTGATGACCCAAAAGGTCATTCGGTGTATCCTTAGCTAATTCTGTGTTTTAAGGTCGTGAAGACCTCCTTTTTATCTCACCTCGATATGCGTGCACAACCCGAGCGTGTAGCCGGGAAGCTGTTATGAGAAAAACTGGTAAAAACAATAAGTTTGTGTTGAAAATTTGAATAAAGTTGACTCCGGTCAACCTTTTTGGTAAACAGATCCAGACCCGTGATTTGACCGTCCCGGAGGGTCCGTAGGAAAATATGGGACTTGGGCGTATGCCCGGAATCGAATTCCGAGGTCCCAAGACCGAGAAATAAATTTTTAAAGGAAATTGTTTTCTGAAAAATATAAAGATTTTGAAAATGAAATTTGATGTGAAACTTGTGGTATCAGGCCCGTATCTTGGTTCCGGAGCCCGATACAGGTTCGATATGATTTATGTGTGTTGTATGTGAAGTTTGGTAAGAAACATGCTTAGTTTGACGTGATTCGAATAAAAAATGCAACAGTTGAGGTTTAAAGAAGTTTTGTGAAATTTCATTGATTTTGAGGTTTAATTCGATGTTTATTATTTTGGTGATTTGATTACACGAATAAGTCCGTAGGATATTTTTGAGGTTGTGTGCACTTTTGGTTTGAAGTTCCGAGGGCTTGAGTGAGTTTCGGATTGGTCTCGGGGTGTGTTAGGCATAGATCAGAGCTGTAACAGGTTCAGAGAATTGCAAATCTCTGAACCTGCCAGTGCGGTCCGCGGTGGAGCTTCGTGACCGCGGTCGTCCAAACAGTTATTTTTCATTTTTCAAAACCCTAAAAACATAAGAGACGATTTTTCAAACACTCTTTCTTCTCCAAAACATTAGTAAGTGATTTCTAACTCATTTTCTTTAATCCTTAACTTCTTTTACAAGATTTCATCCTAAAATCTAGGGTTTTCATGGTGGAATTGAGAATTTCAAGAAAAACCTAAGAATATTGCAATTTGGGGAGTTACACCTCAAATGGGTAATCGGATTTTGGTCCGAATTTCGAGTTTGGACCGAGCGGGCCCGGGGTCGATTTTTGACTTTTTGGAGAAAACTTTAGAAAACTCTTTTCCATGTATTAGAATTGATTCATTTAGTATTTATTGATATAATTAAGTAACTTGTGGCTAGATACGAGCGAGTTGGTGGTGGAATCAAGAGGTAAAGCGGTAGTTGAGGCTTGAATTGTGTTCGTGGCACCGAGGTAAGTGTTTGGCCTAACCTTAGCTTGAGGGAATAGGTGTTGAGTCATATGTGCTGCATGTTTATCCCATGGTCAATGTATAGGTGAGGTGCCGAGTACCTATGCGTTGTTGTCAAGCATGCCCGTGAGTCGGTCTTCATGATATATGTGCTTCTCTTCGTTATTTACTATGTTATGAAGTGTATTTCATTTTGGAAGTTATTCAATTATTGGAAATACTTGGTTGTGAACACTGTTGATTAATTGTTCGGTTGAGGATTATTTTGTTAAGCATTACACTTGAACAAGATTGGTTATAGTTATGTCCCTTGCCGGGACGTCATTTGTTTCTACTGTTGTTCCCTAGCCGGGGTGTTGTGATTATGATTCATGTTATTGATTTTCCTTGCCAAATTGTTATTCTTGATATTGTTTGGGTGAGGAAGAGTGTAAAGCACGAAGGGTGATGCCGTGTATTTACTTGTTGCATTGCAAGGATGAGACTATAAAGCACGAAGGGTGATGTCGTGTCATGATTTAATATTTAAAGGCACGAAGGATAATGCCGTGCCGTTTTATTTATTCATTGCATTGTGAGGATGAGAGTAAAAGCACGAAGGGTGATGCCGTGTATTTATCTGTTTACTTGCCTTGGTGAGGATGAGAGTAAAAGCACGAAGGGTGATGCCGTGTATTTATCTGTTTACTTGCTTTGGTGAGGATGAGAGTAAAAGCACGAAGGGTGATGTCGTGCACTTGTTTTGGTGAGGATGAGGGTAAAGCACGAAGGGTGATGTCGTGTACTTGTTTGTTTTATGTGCTTACTCCTGGTGCTATTTTTGATACTTAGATTATTGCTTTGTTCCGTGATTCAGTAATTGTTTTCCCTTTGTCCCCAGCATGTCCTCTCCCGTTTTACACTTAACTGGTTATTTTCCTGCCGTTATTTCCTGTTATATATTACTGATTTGCACAAGTGGTTATTATTTGTCGTGTCCTAGCCTCGTCACTACTTCGCCGAGGTTAGGCTCGACACTTACTCAGTGCATGGGGTCGGTTGTACTGATGCTACACCTGCACTGTCACGACCCAAAATTCCACCTTCAGGCCGTGATGACGTCTAATATTGTACCCGCTAGACAAGCCAACGTTTTTGGGTTAAATTTACTATCTTATTTATTTATGACAACAAAAGGAAAGCAATAAGTATGAACAATTAAATAAGAATCCGGAAGCTACGAGTTTAACAACTTACTGTAATAAATATTGCAAAATTTTCGTACATAAACCCCCAGAACTGGTGACACAAATCTCACGGATAGTCTAAGATTTCTACGACAAGAGTCTGAAATGAGCAAATACAACTATCTGGAAATACAAGTAAGACAGAAAGGAAAAGATAGATGGTGACGCTAAGGCCCACGAACGTATGTGGGAGTACCTCGGGGTCGCCTGTGTGGACTGAAGGATACTCCCTCTATCAGTGTCCACTGGGTCCGACTTCATAATATGCACAACATAAAGAAGTGCAAGTGTAGCATCAGTACAACCGACCCCATGTACTGAGTAAGTGCCGAGCCTAACCTCGACGAAGTAGTGACGAGGCTAGACACGATAATAACAAATTACTTGTACAATTCCACAATGTATAACAGGGAATAACATGAAATAAACAATTAAGTACGGCAAGACAGGGGGCAAATAATGGGGAGAACAATAATGAATCACCGAGCAAGGCAACAATAGAAAAGTAAAGTCAACAGGAAGTAACAACACAAATCAATATGTACACGGCATCACCCTTCGTGATTTACTCTCATCTTTACCAAAACAAGTACACGGCATCACCCTTCGTGCTTTTACTCTCGTCCTCACAATGCAATAAATAAATAAAAGGGCACGACATATTCCTTCGTGCTTTTAAATGTAAAATCATGGCACGACATCACCCTTCGTGCTTTTACTCTCTCCTCACAATGCAATGAATGAAATGAATACACGACATCACCCTTCGTGCTTTACACTCTTCCTCACCCAAACAATAACAAAATAACAACTTGGCAAGGAAATCAACAGCAGGAACATGATTCATGATAACCCGACAAGGGAAACAACAACCAAAATACTACCATCCCGGCAAGGGACTCAGCTATAACCAATCCCATCCAAATATATAACTTAATAAAAATAATCCTCAACTGAAAACTACTTATCACATGTCCTTTATCAAGTACTTTCAACAATTGAATAACTTCCAAAATGAAATCCACCTCATAACACAATGAATATCGAAGAGAAACATGTAATACATCAAAACCGACTCACGAGCAAGCTTGACAAACAATATATAGGTACTCGTCACCTCACCTATACATTGAACATGATAAAAATAGGTAGCACATACGACTCAACACTTATTCCCTCAAGCTAAAGTTAGGCCAAACACTTACCTCGACTTCAAGAATGCAAACCAATCCTCTATCACCGCTTTTCCTCTCGAACTTGACTCCAAAACGATCGTGTCTAGACATAATCGACTCAGTAATATCAATAAAGGCTAAACAATACAATTCCCAAGCCTAATTACAGAATTCCCAAGATTCTTTCAAAAATTCCAAAATTTGTCCCGGGCCCGCTTGGTCAAAACACGAGGTTTGCACCAAAATCCGATTACCCATTCCCCCACGAGCCCGAATATACATTTTGTTTTGAAATCCGACCCCAAAACGAGGTCTAATTTCCAAAAATTCAAAAAGCCCTAATTCTACCCCAAAACCCCAATTTCTACCCTTAAATTTCATGTTTTAGGCCTAGAATCTAGTGATGGTTGATGAAAATGGAAGAAAATGAAGTTAGAATTACTTACCTATGAAGCTACAGTGATGAAGCTCTTCAAAAATGGCCCAAGGAGGTGTGGAGAAGAAGAAGGGTGTGCAAAAAATGTGAAATCCCGTAATAGGTTCTGTTTTGAGTCTTTAAAAATCACTGGGCGAAAATAGTCTATGCGATCGCGAAGAAGAAGCTGCGATCGCATAGAGGACTGATCTCTAAAGCACCGGGATCGCGAACAAGACCTGCGATCGCACAGTTCAAATGGCCCCCACCCTATGCGATCACGGACGAGCACATGCGATCGTACAGGCCACTGACCAGCTCCCCCCTAGCCTACCTAGTACACTATGTGATCCCGGAAGGTGCTATGCGATCGCACAATGTAACAGAATATATCCCTCAACACAAAGATATGCGATCGCGGAAGGACCTATGTGATCGCATAGAGTAAAACATCAGACACCAGAAAACCCATTTTACACCAAAATTTTCTAAGGTTTTTGCACTCCGACACCTACCCGAACCTCACCCGAGCCCCCGGGGCTCAAAACCAAATATACACACAACCTCATAAACATCCTACAGACTTATTCTAGTAATTAAACCACCAAAACAACATCATAAACATCAAATTAAACCTCAAAATCTATAGAAATTCTCAAACCTTCATAAACTTCCAAAATTTCCATTGTTAGTCCGAATTATATCAAACTAAGTCTGTTTCTTACCAAATTTCACAGATAACTCACATAAGACATATTTAACCCGTTCCAGGCTCCGGAACCATAATACGGGCCCGGTAACACAGGTTTCACATCAAAGTTCATTTTCAAAAGCCTTTATATTTTTCAGAAAATAATTTTCTTTAAATATTCATTTCTTGGACTTGGGACTTCGGAATTCGATTCCGGGCATACGCCCAAGTCCCATATTTTCCTACGGACCCTCCGGGACCGTCAAATCACGGGTCCGGGTCTGTTTACCAAAAATGTTGACCAAAGTCAACTTTATTCAATTAATTATTGTAAATTCAATATTTTATCAATTTTCCACATAAAGGCTTCCCGGCAACGCGCCCGGGCTGCGCATGTACATCGAGGTGAGATTAAAGAAGGTAATGTAATGACCCGGTCCGTCGTTACGCAGTATACGCATCTATTCCCTTATTTCTGTCTTGTAGTAGCTCGGCTAGACTGTTCATGAAGTGTTGGGGTTGGTTGGTTCGGGTTCAGAGTGAAAATAGAGTGGATTGAGACACTTAGTCTCTAACAAGAGCTTTAGAGTTGGAAAAGTCAACTTGGAGTTGACTTATTGGTAAACGACATCGGAATGCGGATTTTGTGGTCCGGATAGCTTCGTTAGGTGATTTGGGACTTAGGAGTGTGTTCAGAATATTTTTAGGATGCCCGGTGTAGAATTAGGCTTGAATTGGCGAAGTTAGTATTTTGGCGAATTCCGGTTGATAGGCGAGATTTTGATCCGAGGGTCGGAATGGGATTCCGAGAGTTGCTGTAGCTTCGTTAGGTCATTTTGGACTTGCCCGCAAAATTTCAGGTCATTCGGAGATGGTTTGGTTAGGTGTTTGATCAAATGCGTGTTTCAGAAGTTTTTGGAAATCATAGGCTTGAATTGGATGAGAATTTATGGTCTTGACGTTGTTTTTGGTGTTTTAATGGCTCGACTAAGTTTGAATAACCATGTTGGATGTGTTGGTGTGTTTGGTTGGGGTCCCGAGGGGCTCGGGCTTGAATTCGGGTGTTCAACGGATAGTTGAACTTGAAGTTCCTCTGCTGTTCTGGTGTCTTCGCTCCTGCGGTTGGGGAGCCGCAGGCGCGGTCTCGCAGGGGAGGGAATAAGGGCGCAGGTGCGAAAGAGGTCGCAAGGGCGGATAGAGGTCCGCACCTGCGGGGTCGCAGGCGCGGGAAGAGTATCGCGGGTGCGGAGCTGGGCAACTTAAGTGAGAGTCGCAGGTGCGGTCAATATGTCGCACCTGCAGGCCCGCCGTTGCGATAAAGAGATCGCAGGCGCGAAGCCTGGGTGTTTAAGTGGGTTTCGCAGGTGCGGTTGAAAGGTCGCACCTGCGGAGTCGCAAGTGCGAGAAAAGCACCGCTGTTGCGGAAATGCCTGGGCAGAAACTATAAAAAGGCAGCTTTCGCGAAATTTGTCTTCTTTCACCATTTTTGCACACAGGTTGGAGGTTTTGAAGGGGTTTGAAGAGGAATTTCGTTGTTTATTCAAGGAGGTAAGTTTCTTGGACTCAAAACTCGTTATATTGTGCATTAAGAACGATTTTAGGTTGAAATCTTTGGTAAAAACAGTAGAAAAATGGTGGTTAGGGCTTGGGTTTAAGAGAAGAAGAATGGGGGAATTGGAGGACCATTTGAGGTCCGATTTTTGTGTTCTTGGTATGGTTAGACTCGGGAAAAGACAAGGAACCTAATGTTGTGAAAATTTCTGACTTTCGAGACGTGGGCCCGAGGGCCGGGTTTTGACCGAATTCGAGATTTTTGGTATTTTTGTAAAATTTTGATTTGGGGATTGTTCCTTAGCACATTGTGACACTATGTAATTGATTATTGATAGATTTGGAGCATTTGGAGGCTTATTCTCGAGGAAAGGGCCCGATGGAGTAGAGTTGAGCCGGTTTCGAGGTAAGTAACGACTTCAACTTTGGAACTGAGGGGTTCAAAACCCCAATGTACATGCCAATTGATGATAATTACTATTATACACTCGCCAAGTGACGGGCATAGGAGTGTTGGTTGATTTGTTGTGGCCCGGCTTACCCCCATGCACGGTTTAACTGTTGTTCCACCATGATATCGGTACTGTGAAGGCTATTAATGCGTAGAATCTAAAAGCAAACATAACAAGTATAAATGAAAAGACTTCATGTCTATATGTGGAGACCAGAAATGGTCCGTTACTGTTGTTTCTATTGCGAAATGTACTTGTGCATACTCAGACCTGTTATTATACATGTATTCGTATTTGAGTCTCAGAAATCATTTATTTAT
>ML288920.1:0-19520 GCA_005239495.1 Nicotiana undulata
AAATTTTTTGACAAGGACTGATTCTATTTCCTCTTTTGTCAAATCGTTGCCTTTTACTCCAGTGGTGAAAGCAATCACGTGATCACGTGGGTAAGTCGTGCCATCATATTTGGGGACATCAAGCATTCTAAACTTTTTAGGTATGAGCAACGGGGCTGCACTTGGCTTACAAGGTTATTGGGAGTATCTTTCAGCATCAATTTTTTTGATTATAGGTGGAACACCAGGAATTTGCTCGATGCGTTCGTTTTGTTCTTTTATCTGCTTTTGCATAGTTAGTAATAAATTTTGTAATTCTGAATCACTAGACGTACCTGGTCGTATTTCAGGAGATGTATTGAGAGTTTCGATCCTGGTTGAATTTGTTAAATCTACTTGCAAATTTTCCACTGGAGTTGTATTATTCGGGGTTGGTGAAATTAGANCTGGTTGTTATCTTCATTATTGCCAACGTTGTTGTTGTTGGAATTTGACATGATTTTAAGGATATCGATTGGTAGCGAAAACGATGATTATCAGATTCCCGACAACGGAACCAATTTGTTTAACCAAAAAATGAACCTTTTTTACTAAAGCTTAATTTCAGGAAAAACTCGGGTTACTGATAATCAGATCAATCAAACAAAGAATAAAACGCAATCGTTGAGGATAAAAAAGAAATAGTAACTTATATTGCTCGAAATCCGATCCCCTATTTGTTACATTGACATTCCTTTTATAGGCATGTTTTCCTAGTACAACGTTTGTATTACTGTCATGAAGCCTATTTAATTCTTAATTATTACATTTATGAGGCGTTATAAAAATGACTAGTAACTGTTATTTTAGGAATTGTGTAACGTACGAGGCATTGATTGCTGATCTTTGAATCGGCCTGTTATTGTGTCCGGATTCGCTGTGACCATGCCTTTTTTCTTTAGTGATCTTTTCCGTGGCTAATTCCTTGCTTTGCCCGTTCCTCTTTATCTCGCATCCGCGTGTGATATTTTGATTGGTCCACCTGGCTAGCTGAGTCATCTAAAATATGTACACGTGTAAGACTATATTTTTTACCAATACAAGTACCTCTATCAGATATGATGGAAACTGGAACACCATGCAATCACACAATCTCCCAGATATAAATCTCAGCTAACCGCTCCGAAGAATAAGTAGTACCAACATGAATGAAGTGTGTGGACTTGGTCAGACGATCCACAATAACCCAAATAGCATTGAACTTCCTCGAAGTCCGTGGGAGCCCAACTACAAAATCCATGGTGATTCGCTCCCACTTCCCATGTGGAATATCCAACCTTTGATGCAATCCACCTGGTCTCTGGTGCTCATACTTGACCTGCTGCCAGTTGAGACACCGAGCTACAAATCCAACAATATCCTCCTTCATCTGCCTCCACCAATAATGTTGTCTCAGATCCTGATACATCTCCGCGGCACCCGAATGGATGGAATACCGCGAGCTGTAGGCCTCCTCAAGAATCAACTCCCGAAGCCCATATACATTAGGCACACAAATCCGACCATGCGTCCTCATAACACCATCATCACCAATAACTACATCTCTAGCATCAACTCACCGGACCATGTCCTGAAAAACGAGCAAGTGTGGGTCATCATGCTAGCGCTCTCTGAAACAGTCATAAAGAGAAGACCTGGAGGCTACACAACCCAATACCCGGCGGGGCTCTGATAAATACAATCTCACAAACTGGCCCGCTAATGCCTGAACATCAAGTGCTAAATGTCTCTCTGCAACCGGAAGGTATACCAAACTCTCTGCTCGGCGACTCAAGGCATTGGCAACCACATTGGCCTTCCCCGGATGGTATAAAATAGTGATATCATAGTCCTTGAGAAGCTCCAACCATCTCCGCTGGCGCAAATTCAGGTCCTTCTGCTAAAATAGGTGCTACAGACTACGGTGATCAGTAAAAACTTCACAATGAACTGCATACAAATAATGACGCCAAATCTTCAAGGCGTAAACAATGGCTGCTAACTCAAGATCATGCACCGGATAATTCTTTTCATAAGTCTTCAAGTGGCGCGAGGAGTAGGCAATCACCCTAACCTCCTGCATCAAAACACAACCAATGCCTATCCTCGAGGCATCACAATACACGGTATAAAAACTTGAAGCTGATGGAAATACTAACACTGGAGTTGTGGTCAAGACAGCCTTAAGCTTCTGAAATCTCTCCTCACACTCGTTCGACCACCTGAACAGAGCACCCATATGGGTCAATTTGATCAAGGGCGAAGTAATAGAAGAAACCCCCCCCCNAAAGGAAGATCCTAATCTCTGTAGCTTAGGACGGCTTGGGTCAACTATCCACCGCCTCTATCTTCGTCTAATATACCTGAATACCCTTACTGGACACCACGTGCCCCAAGAAAGCTATTGAGCCAAGCCAAAACTCACACTTGGAGAATTTTGCATAAAGCTTCTCCTCCCTCACTATCTGCAATACAACTCTCAAATGATGTGCATGCTCCTCCTGGCTATGAGAATACACCAAGATGTCATCAATGAACACAATAACAAGTCAATCTTAGAGAACGCCCTGACTCCTTGAAGCTTGTCAAACAAATCATCAATACGAGGCAAAGGATACTTATTTTTTACTATAACTTTGTTCAAATACCTGTAGTCAATACACATACTTATGGAACCTTCCTTCTTCTTCACAAATTACACCGGTGCACCCCAAAGTGACACACTAGGCCGAATGAACCCCTTATCTAGGTGTTCCTGAATTGCTCTTTCAACTCCTTCAACTCTGCTGGTGTCATACGATACGGTGGAATAGAAATAGGTTGAGTTCCTGGCATCAAATCAATACTAAATCAATATCCTTGTCAGGCGGCATGCCCGGCAGGTCTGCAGGGAACACATCCGGAAAATCATGGACTACAGGAACAAAATCAATAGTGGGAGTCTCAGAATTGACATCCCTCACAAAAGCCAAATAACATAAACACCCCTTTTCCACCATACGCTGAGCCTTCAAGTATGAAATCACCCTACTAGGAACATAATCAATAGAACCTCTCCACTCAACCCTCGAAAATCCCTGATTCGCTAAGGTCACGGTCTTAGCGTGACAATCTAGAACATCATGACACGGAGATAGCAAATCCATGCCCAATATCACATCAACGTCAACCATGCTAAGAAATAACATATTAACTCGGGTCTCGAGACCCCCAATAGATATCACACATGACAGATACACGCGGTCCCCAACAATAGTATCGCCCACCGGAGTCGACACATGAACAGATGTAACTAAGGACTCACGGGGCATATCCAGATAATGGGCAAAATATTATGAAACATAGGAATAGGTGGAACCAGGATCAAATAAGATCGAAGCATCACAGTGATAAACTGAAACAATACCTGTAATCACTGCATCTGAGACCATAGCATTTGGTCTGGCTGGAAGTGCATAGAAACGGGCTTGACCTCATCCTGATCGACCTCCCCCTATAGGGTGGCCTCTAGTTGTCTGGATCCTCTGCTGAGATGGACCCCCAAGAAGACGAGGACATTGCCTCCTTATAAGCCCAAACTCTCCACACTTGTTACAACTCCCTAGTGCGGGAAACGGGGATTGAAGGGAACCCCTAGCACCAGGATAACCACTAGAAGAACCAGGCATAGATGAACCTTCAACCAATGGTGCTCGAGATGAACTCTAGGCTATAAGAGCACTGAATGAAAAGTGGCCCGGATTAGAACTGCGGGGACCATGCCCCGATGATGCACCGCTATAAGCTGGGCGAGCTGGATGAGGAGGCCAAAATGGGTGACCTCTGTTATGCTGAAACTGGCCCCTGGAGGGAGCAGTGCTAAAACTACAAGATCCCCGAGGCCTCTTGGCCTCCCTCTTATCCCGCTCCTGGCAGCGAACTGATTCAATATCTTGGGCAATATCAACAACCTGCTCTGTCACGACCCAATTCTCACTCCGACTGGGTCTCGTGACGGCACCTAGTCTAGACGACTAGGTAAGCCTATTAATTAAGCGAAATTTAGGTAAAACAGGTAAAATAATAACAAGTGAAATAAATCGTACTAAAGTCGACGCCGCTCGGCATTAACAGTTACTTTACCCAGAACCCGGAATATCACAACACATCACAAGCTACTCTACTGCTAAATAAGTACAACTGGATAGAAAAGACTGTATAGTTTCATCTACAAGTACTACAACTGCAAGATAGGAAGGGGACTCGGAGATCTGCGGACGCTGCAGATTATACCTCGAGTCTCCTGATCCGCTGCTGCTGGCTAGCTGAGAAACCGCGTACTAGGATCTGGATCTACACATGGGAAAAAACATGCATAGAAGGGCGTGAGTAGTCCACATTCGGTACCCAGTAAGTGCCAAGCCTAACCCCAGTCAAGTAGTGACGAGGTCAGGTAGAGGCCCTACTGAGGTTTGAAAAATAACAGATATAGAAAACAAGTAAGTAAAACAGGTGATAATCGACAGGAATTATAAGTAAAGGCTAGCAAGAAATGATATATATTAAATGCTCGGATTAACGCAATATATATATAAAGCTCTGTAAGAAAGTAAAGGTACAATGCAATGCAAAATAAGGGAAAGGCTCATGTCTATGACCGCAATCCCTATATGCAATGCAGAATGAGAGAAAGGCTCAGGTCTGTGCCCGCAATCCCTGTATGCAATGCAGAATGAGGGAAAGGCTCAGGTCTATGCCCGCAATCCCTATGTATGCAATGCAAAATGAGGGAAAGGCTCAGGTCTATGCCCGCAATCACTATGTATGCAATGCAAAATGAGGGAAAGGCTCAGGTCTATGCCTGCAATCCCTGTATGCAATGCAAAATGAGGGAAAGGCTCAGGTCTATGCCCGCAATCCCTATGTATGCAATGCAAAATGAGGGAAAGGCTCAGGTCTATGCCTGCAATCCCTGTATTTATACGTAATAGTAAGTAAATCTCCAAAATAACGTAGTTTTAAGGGCTTGAGGAAAAGACAATTTGAAATCTCGAAAAAAGATCATTAAATTAGTTTCAAAGAATAGTAACGATTGGAAAATCAGTTAGAAATCAATTTACCATGATAAATCTTAAGTTATTATGCAATTTAAATGATAGCAGTAATAATAGAGTTGGAAAGAAAGCATTATGTAGAAAGAAATAAGGAACTTCAGTGAAAATATCCCGTGCACGCGCTCGTCACCTCACGTACACGGGGTTTTTATAGGAAAACCAGTAAAAATGCCTAAGGGAGATTCCCCAACACAGAGTTAGGCAAGCCACTTACCTCAACTGTGCAAATTAACCGCTAATCACTCTCTTGCCACGAGTATCCAACTCCGGGTGGCCCAAATCTATTCAATTTTATGGGATACCGTAAATATAAATTCAAGAAATCGAAATAACTAATTAATTCAGAACTAATACGTGAAATTAGAAAATTTGACCAAAAAGCCCCTCAGGCCCACGTCTCGGATTCGGATAAAATTTATATTTTCCGAAACCTTATTCACTCACGAGTCTAACCATATGAAAATCTCTCAAATCGGAGGTCAAATACCCAATCAAAACCCCAAAATTCGTTCTAGAAAGTTTCTTCTAATCTTCCCAAATTTCAACTCAAAAATCTCGAATTAAGGGTGGAATTTAAGACTAGAATCATGGAAATTAACCTATGATGGTTAGAAATCACTTACCTCGATTACCCACGTGAAAATCCTGTCAAAGATCGCCCCTCCCGAGCTCTCACAACTCAAAAATGGTGAAATAACATAACCCTCGTATTTTTAGAATATGAACAGGGATTTCCTCACATGCGGTCCCTTTAACCGCACCTGCGGAATAATCATCGCAGGTGCGGAAAATCACTTATTGCCCTGGGACTGCTCCTGCGATAGAAAAGGTCGCGCCTGCGGAGCCCAGGTCGCACCTGCGATCTCTGACCAGCCACTGGGGCTTCGCACCTGCGGCATAAGTCTCGCGCCTGCGTGCTCGCACCTGCAGAAATTCCATCGCAGGTGCGGAACACCAGATACAGGTCTGGTTCAGCACTTTGAAATTTTTCCAAACTTCCCGTTAAACATCCGAATCAACTCCAAGGCCCCCGGGACCTCAACCAAAACCACCAACTGACCCCAATACCTCATTCCAACTTAGTCGAGCCTTAAAAACACGTCCCCTAACATCAAAATATCTAAAAATGCATAGATTCAAGGCTAGGAACTTAGGAATTTTCAAGAATTCACTTCCGACGCCGAACCACGTCTAAACTCATCTGAATGACCTCAAATTTTGTACACAGGTCATAAATGACATTTCGGACCTGCTGTCGCTTTCGGAATTTCATTCCGAGTCCGATATCAAAATCTCACCTATCGGCCGAAATCACCGATATTTTAACTTTCGCCAATTCAAGCCTAAATCTACGTCTGGCCTCAAAAACATATTCCGAACACGCTCCCAACCCCGAAATCACTCAACGGAGCTGACGGAGTCGACGGATTTCCATTCCAGATCCGTCTTCACACAGCTCCCGCTCCGGCCCAATTTCTAAGGTCAAAGCTCACCTTAAAGGACTATATGTCCAAAAACACTCCAATTTTTATCACTCAACGTTCTGACTCGTTCCATTAACCTAATAAGACAAGGGAGGAACAGTTATCAGGGGATCGGGGCGCTAACTCTCCAAAACGACCGGCCAGGTCGTTACATGCTTAAAAGTAGCACCTGTTAATATCCAATTTTTCCTCAAATTATTTTTAATTTACATATATACTTTCAAAATCAGGTTTTTATAACAATTCGTATTTTTCTATGATTTTCTCATATTTTATTAATTTATTTTTAATTTATCAAGTATTTTATAATTAATCATAAATTGCATTACAAATGATTTCCAAAATATTTCTTGATTTAATATATCATTTTTGGTCCTATTAAGACCAAATTATTTCACAATTAGCCAAATTAGCACTATTTGGCTATAATTGCAATAACTTTGCAATTTTAGCCTAGTTATATGTTTTATGCTATTTTTTACTCAATAATTAGTCATTTGTATTTTTTTAAGTACTCATTAATCATTTCAATTTAATTTATTAAGCATCTATTTCATTTTTTATAAGTATTAACTATTTTTATAAATTATTTATCTATTTTTTTAATGGGCATTTAACAATTAGCCACTTTTAATTTTAAATCCTAGCCTAATTAATCAGGACCCCTGCCTATTTAATTAGTCCAACTACCTAGACCAGTCCTTACAAAATATTTGGCCAGTCCCTCATTCGATCTGAGCCACTGATTAATTCAAATCAACGTCCTAGATTGGGTTTTTCCTTAATTAACCCCTAAATGACTACCCCCCCCCTTCTCATTTTTCCCCCGTGTCACTTCTCACTCTCTCACTCTTTGAATACTCTCACCTCTCTCTAGACTCTTCATCTAATGAATCCCTTACCTTCCCTCTCCGACCACCCCCTCCTCGGAAACCACGGAAGTTCTACCTCTCATCGACCTTATGGCTCCATCCTTCACACCTGTGTCACTGGTGGAGGTTCTCAAGTGACCCAGAGGCGGATCACTCCCATCTCCGGTCTCATACCATCTTTTCCGACCACCTATGGCCGTTCGAGTAAGATCTTTACACTTGCCGGCCTAAGGCGGGCAATATCTTGAGTTTTCTTCTCCTTCTCTGGGTTTTCTCTAGAAACCCTAGCTTTAAATCTTTCGATCCTTTTATATCTATGATGGATCCATGTGTCTTTTAAGGCTCTCACATGTTTTCCTCAAAGATCTCTTTGTTTTTCAAATGATATCTTCACTTTCAAATTAGGGTTTCTTAACCCCTTTCAAAAATGGTTCTTCCTCTGATTTGTAGTGATTTCTACTCTGTTTGAATGATTCTCGTACGTTTTTCTTGTTATCTGAGTCATTATGCTAAAAAGCCCTAATTTTCTAGGTCGTCTTTGATTATATGTTCATGTGTGTCTATTTCTTATGAAAGATTCTATGTATTCTTTGTGATTCTTGCTCTAATTTGTTGTTAGGGTTTTCGATCCTCTACTGTTCCTCTACTACTTGCTTAGGGTTTCTCTGATTTTTGTGTTATTTATCATTTAAACAGGCTTGACTATTTTTTGTATCGATTTTAACATAATACTCTCTATTGATTCTGTGTATTTCCCTCAAAACTTTGATATCTTTTCTTAAAGCTGTGACTTTTGTGTATTTTCCTTATAACTCTTTACTGATTTTCGAATTACTTCTTTACTTGTGTGATACTTTCCTTAGTTAGTACTAATTCCCTATGATTTTCAATCTCATTCGTGATTCTTTTGACTAATTTTCAGAAATAAAATTGTACTCTACCTTATTTATGTGCACAAACATGCTGTCAATTATTTGACATATACTTTCCTTACTTGAAATATTCTGTATTTAGTCTTTATTACATGTCATATGCTTTACTACTCCTATTATTGTAAAAATCATTTTATAATCAACCATTTTCCTTGTTTAACATTGATTGTGTCCGTTTGAACTATGACTCCCTAATTAAAGGGAGTCCGAGTCTTTAATTGATTCTGATTGTGGTTCTTCCTATAACTATGTTAAATTAGTACTTTTTACCTTATTCTCTTGCATGTTTTAAGACTATAAATACCCCTACTCTCATTAGCATAACAAACACGAATAATTACACTATTCTGAACCCTCTCTTACATACATACATACTCTGTCTTGTTGTTCTTGATGATTATTAATGTTCTTAGTCGGCTGTAAGCCAAGACTGAGCAACTAAACACTCTACTGATGTGCACTATACTATTCTGCACTATACTGTTTTTCACTCTACTACTCTACACCTATTCTCTCATTCAACTGGTATGTTTTCAGTTTAACTTAAAGCCTCCAAACAATATGTTTCTGTTTGTATTTCAATTCCTATTGTTCCTATTATGTTTATATTTGTGGTTCTGCTATTTACCTTGCAATTAGCATGCCTATTTTGTCTATGTGGTTTCCCTTTCCCCTTTAGTTTCAGCATGTCTCCTACTTTTCACATGTTTCACTACACTTCTGCTTTACCCCTAACTCCCAATACACTATAAGCATGTATTTGTGCCACTTGTTTGCTATGTAATCCTGAAATGTGCTATGTTCATGAATCCTCTTGAATCTATGTGCAATCATGTCTGTTATGTACCTCCCTTTGGCATTCCCTTAATCTGGTTCTGTTGAGTCCCTGGCCTGAACATCTATGTGAAAAACTGTTTAAAGTTCTATAGTATTTTCCCTGGTGTTAACTTGTATGCAAATATGCTTTCACAAATGACCTACTTGTCCCCAATCCCTTATTCCCTGTTTGTGTCTGTTTCCCTAAACTATGTATGCTGATTTTGGTTCTAAGTTGCTGATTGCTCTACCTCCTTTCTTTCAAAACTATTTTTCACTAAAAGCAAAATCTTCTGTTGTTTTCCAAAACTTATCTCAAACTAATCACTTTCAAAACTGTTTTTCCCAACTCAACTCTTTCAAAACTATGTCAAGCACTCTCCCATATACTCTTAGAGGTCTAGGTTCTGCCCCTGTAATGTGTGACTGCTTAGGGATCCCTATGAGATACCTTTGAACTCTAACATATTAGAGTTGGCCCTTCCACGGTGCACTTACTCAAGTTTGGTTATGAATCTAGGTGTGAGCACTGCCCGGGATCCCTTTAGATCCTTAGGGAACTCTAACACACCTGGATCATGTGAAAGGCTGTGAACCAATGGCATTTGAGGCATTCTGGAGATTTTGGGCCTATCAGTAGGCTCCCTATTGTATAACTTCTTCTTTTCTTATTTCAATTATGTAATTTGTGCAAACGGTTTGTAATAATTATTGTAAACAACTCTTCGGGGATGGGTACTATGCATGCTAAAAGGGTAGAGTTCATGCTCTAGGCCTTACTTTCTATCTGTGCAATAGAAATCCTGTGTAGGACTTATGTATTCAATGCATGCATTAGAAATCATGCCTCTTAGGTCCCATGTCTACTGTTTCAGCATGTGCATCCATATATCACTTAGAAAAAATCTGTGTTAAAATACGCTAATAACTAGTGCTTTACCATTATGTAATACGCTTCCATGTAAACTTACAGATCCTGCCTTAGGACAACACAACGCTAATAAACAAGTCATCTTCATGTCTTCTGCATATTCTGAAAGCATATTCAAATGATGTGACATTTATGCATTTAGAAAACTCCTGCTTAGATTTTGCATGTTCATCATATCTGTGCATTAGTACCATGCTTAGGTCTGCATTCATACTCATTTAATTACACTTGGTTTGACTACTAATGCATCTCTAGGATAATTATTGATAAAAACAGATTAACACAATTTTTGCAAACAACTGGTAATAATCATGAATTCTGAACACTTAGAACAACATGTTTAGTAATACAATTTCAAACAGTTTCCTCTAAGTAGCTCTAATAAGTGCTACATTGTCTTACACTTAGGCAAGCCTTAGGTGATAAATTTGTTAAAACTGGAAATCTGCTTCTTTGTGCATACTGTCTAACATTCAACGGGTTTAAAATCGGTAGGCAAACTGACTAGGCCTTTTCTAAATTTATAGAACAAATCTGCCTCTCTGTTATGTCTTAAAATCACCTAGATACCATGCTTTAGGATTCTGAATCCAAATATGGCCCGTAACTGTGTTTGAGTCATGCTGCCTATTTGCTTTATTTGTGGAAGTATACTTGGACCTCTCTCTGTTTTGTGTGTTTACCCCACTAATTGCAGTTCTATGTGTTCTTATTTATCGCTTAGTATTTTGACTTTTAAACTCGAGGGTCTGCCTAGAACATCCCTTATATATAGAAGTCCTAAACTCCTCCAGGTCTATTAGGAAGGGACGGGTAGCAACATGCAATAGCGGTCGTTGACCAACACTCGTCTTAGTAAACCTTTACGGGATGGGAAGGGTAGATATGGATATGATGACCGGTGCACTAATACCACATGTAGCCCCTCTTTGAGGAGTGACATAATGGGTATTGCATTAATGTGATCCATATGACAAACAACCTAGGACATCCTTACCCCCATATGCGTGTTTAGATTATAACTCTTTCAAAAACTTTTACTTAGTTATTAGATATTTTCAAACTAGAAACACATGTGTGCTTAGACTGCAAACCTTTCAAAACTATTTACTTTTCTTAAACATTAACTGCATATTTGCTACTTGTACAAATTCACAAAGTTGTTTGGCCGGAAACCACAGTTGTGGATTTTGAGGGGTGCCTAGCACCTTCCCTTAGAATAATTTCAAGCCCTTACCCTATCTCTGGTTGTCTGTTCTTATTTGTAAATGACCCCAAATAGGTTCCCTAATACACCTTAACTCGTTAGGTGGCGACACTTCCAATCTTGCAAACCCCTTTTCCCAAAAGGAAGCGAGTTGTCCTGATAATGTCAAAAACCCTTGACCGACCCCGAAAGGAGTTAGTAAAAAGGGGCGCGACAACATGGAGACTCTGCTGGGGATGTCTAGGCTTTTACCATCTCAAACTTCTTTGTGAATTTGTACCTCTCCCTTTTTTCCCCTTTATGTGCAATTACTTGTCTATTTCTTTCAAGCATTTAATTTTCTTCAAAAATCAAACTGACATGTTTTCTTGTTTCCTTTCTTTGTAATCGCTTTTTAAAGTATAACTGTTGTATTTACTGCTTTCACAACGTGCAAATACATGCCTTTATTACTTATTTGTTGCATAATCATGCTAAACATCATATTCCACTCGTTCCAAAACAAATTCTATAGCAACACTTGATGAGTGGTTGCGCCCTTCCTATCTTATCACCCCCTAAATTCAGAAAGGCTTATTTGCGGTAAAACTAGTTGATCAGCGGTGCAGTCGACGGTTCCGTGACTTTCCTCCTTGAGTTGTCCGCTCAAGGTTACCAGTCTAAAACTCCATAGAAACCTTATTCTGTTATACTGCTGCATGCATCATGGTCAAACCTAGCTAGTCTTATGTGTCGTCTGCACATTGACTTTAAGATAGCCTTGTCCAAAGTCCACCGGGTTTTCATAAATCCCAACGGACGTCATCACGTTCTGTGCATTTATTTGGAGAACTAAAATACTTGTATGCTAATCATTGATGTTAAATAGTCGAGTCTGGTGGGGGTAAAGAGTCTAATCCTGTTTGCCTTGCAGAAATGTGAGGCATGAAGTCCCCAAATTCGTCATGGTTACCAACCTTCACCCAAAGCTTCTAAACTGGTGGGAGGACCTGCATTCTAGTGACAAGACACTTGTCAAGAAATATTTGGGTAATCTATCGTCTCTCCTAAACATCCAGCCTAACAACATGATGATAGAGGCTGCCACCTTATTCTGGGATTGTGAAAGGGTTGTCTTCCATTTTGGGGACATCGAAATGACACCGTTGCAAGAAGAAATAGGAGGAGTAGCAGGATTGGTTTGGGAAACTCCTGGTTTGCTAATGCCTGAAAACCGCACATGCAAGGGTTTCTTGAAAATGATGGGTTTAAAGAAGAACGCAGAGTTAGGATGTCTAAAACAGTCATACATCCCTTTCGACTACTTGTATGAAAGGTACAACCACAGCAAATCATACCGTACCTTCCATGATGAATTCACCATCACATCTTTGGGACACATTCACCATAGGGTGTTCGTCTTCATTGTTTGCCTCCTGGGGTTGATAGTATTTCTGACAAAGAAGGAAAGAATCCACACTAGGTTGGCTATGGTAACCAAGACATTAATGGAGGGAATTAGTAGGCAGACTTTCAGTATCGTTCCTATGATCGTCTCAGACATTTATCGAGCCTTAGAACAATGCCAAAGAGGAGCAAAGCACTTCGAGGGCTGCAACTTATTACTATAACTCTGGCTCCTAGAACATCTCAAAAGGGCCAGTACCGATAAGAGTTTCAGCGAAGGGCATGGGACGACCACATCACTTTCCATCATCCAAAGCGAATGACTTGCATCCCTGACGAGTTTTCTTAGCCTGAGAATGCCAAAGAGTGGGTTGAGTTGTTCGATAATCTGACTTAAGAGCAAGTTCAATGGATGTTTGAGTGGTTTCCAACAGAAGAGTTCATCGTCCGGTCCCGGGATGCACCATTCTTGATACTAATTGGCCTGAGAGGAACATATCCTTACGTCCCTCTCCGTGCTCTAAGACAAGAAGGCAGAAAGAAAATCATACCAAGGGTCGACAAGCCGAGCCATTTTCGAGCTGATTTTCAAGATGATGATAGCCCTCACAAGTGCCAAGCCCAACACACGTGGCACTGTAAGATCATAATGGAAAAGGAAACAATTGAACCAGATAGATATCATGCAGGTTGTACTCCTTTCTATTCGGGTTGGTTAAAAGATAACTAGGATGGTCTAGGAAGGTCGGTGTTCATTCGAGGTCACGGGATCATAGATGAAAAGGCCGAGGCTCAGGTCAAGTATAATCAGCTGCGCAAGAGGATCCGCGAATGCGAGAACGAGCACCGCGAGATACATGAGTCCAACAAGAAGTTGATTGAAGAGCAGAAAGACATGGTTATCAGTGCCAATAAAAAGCTGGGGTACTTGGAACGAGGCATAGTCAAACTGGAGGGTAAATGCATCAAGAGAGTCGAAGACTGTCAAAAGGCTGAAGGGAACGAAGGTGGACATCTAGCCAGAGCATACCTACTGCTAGGACTTCGCGAGCTGGGGAATCTGTTCGAGTGAATCAAGGATACCGAGTCTGGGGAAGGTCCTTCTGGGACCAAGTAGATAGGATTTCCTTTTCCGCTTTATCGATGTAATAAGGCCCATGTCCCCTAGTGATTTTATTTCTTCTTGCTTATTTTGTGTCGTTTTGGATTCGTCTATTTTATACATTAATGAAATGAGGCATTTTAAGCATTTCAGTTCTTCAAATCAATTTGTCGCTAGGCCTACCTCGGGCACAATGAGGTTCCCAAATTAGGACACACTTTATATTCTCGCACTATGTGTTTAAATATAGAAATACCTTTTTATAATCCTCACTGACTTGGCTACCTTTTGTTTTTGTTTTGTTTCCTTTCTTTTTATTATTCCCCTCCCCAAAGGTTGGTTCGTGCACTCTTGCATCATCATCCTACCTCACAATATCCAGGTGCCCTCCACCCTCTCCTCCTCCTAGTCCTACCAAAGGAAAAAAACAAAGGAAAGAAGAAAATGGAAGATTTAGGCAACATCAGGAAAGAGAACATAGTTGAACAGGTAGAGGCTGCTGACGGCCAGGGTATTCGGGTTCAAAATAAGACTATGTCACAGCTCGAATAGAAGTTGTTGAAATTCCAAGAAGAGCTTGATCAGGTTCGAAATGTGGAAAACCTATCATTCACCCTTAGTGTCCACGACGTCAACCTCCCCAACATTCAAAATCCTACACCTCCTTAAAACATCACAAAGCAGCAAAATCATCCCACAGCTCATCATCACACCACTCCACAAAAGAATCAAACCCTTCCAACACAATTCAATACCTGCCATACTCCAAGGAATACTCCGCTACTCATCCCAGAACCTCAGAACTACACAAATGACCACCTCTATACCCATTCACCAGGCCATCACAACAACCCCATCTACGTGGAGACTGTGTCACACTCCACCCAACCCATCTCATACACACCTGAGTCTGGAAAAAAGGATCTGCTTATCAGGAACTTGGCTGAGGAACTTAAGAAGCTGACCAGCCGGGTTCAAGGCGTTGAGGGAAGCAAAGGAGTCGAGGGGCTGAATTATGAAGACCTCTGCATATAGCCTGATGTCGAGCTGCCCGTGGGGTACAAACCTCCTAAGTTCGAAATGTTCAATGGTACAAGTGATTTGAGGGTCCATCTGAGGACCTACTGTGACAAGCTAGTTGGAGTAGGGAAAGACGAAAAGATTCGCATGAAGTTGTTCATGAGGAGCTTGATAGGAGATGCACTGTCTTGGTACATCATCCAAGGCTCCACGAAATGGTCGAATTGGGTAAGCATGGCGTCCGACTTCATGGACCGATTCAAGTTTAATACAGAGAATGCACCAGATGTGTTCTACATCCAGAATATGAAGAAGAAGTCCACAGAAATGTTTCGCGAGTATGCTACTCGCTGGAGATCCAAAGTGGCTAAGGTCAGGCCCGCCTTAGACGAGAAACAGATGAATAAGTTCTTTGTCCGAGCTCCAGATCCACAATACTATGAGCGGTTGATGGTGATTGAGAACCATAATTTCTCTGATATTATCAAATTGGGTGAAAGAATCGAAGAAGGAATCAAAAGCGGTATGGTCACTAACTTTGAGGACTTGAAAGCTACAAATAAGGCCCTACAGTCTGGTGGTGTTTCCAAGAAAAGAGACGTGGGAGCCGTGATGGTTGCACAGAGAACCAAATCACCACTAAAATACAAAACCTACCAAACACCTCCACTTGTATATCAGCCAACACAAACATACCAAGCACCCTCGCCCTCATAGAAAGAACCACCACCTACATGTCAACCTACCTCACCTAGATATTCCCAACCCGCTCCTGTCTACCACACCTATAACTCTCAACCATCCCACTAACAGTCACCCCCTGCTCGCCAAAATATTTCTAGACTTCGACCCAACTTTGACCACGGACCTCCTAAACAATACACCGCCATCGCCGAACCTATCAACCAATTGTATGAGAAACTAAAGGCTGCCGGTTATATTAACCCCATCCTTGCCGTAACCCTTGAGAATCATTCCCAGTAGGTTAATCCAAACAAGTCTTGTGCATACCACTCCGGCATTAATGGACACACGATCGATGAATGCTGCTCCTTGAAAGACAACAGTCAGTACTTGATAGACAACAAGATCATTGTAGCAAAGGAATCCGCTCCCAACGTCCGTAACAATCCACTCCTGGACCATAAGGGTGGAGGCATCCACATGATTAAAGTAGAAGAAGACTGGGACCCCGAGGGGTTGATTGGTTTGATCATAGAAGGTGATGACCCAAAGAAGCCAGCGGTTACTCTCAACCTAATCATAGTCCAGATTCAGTCGTCTGAGGATGCTGAAGTAGATGTGTCCGTACCTTTTGAGTTTGAAGCAGCACCACCCGCAAAGGCTTCTGCACCAATTAAGGTCGAAGTCATGCCGCCGACAAATGTGCCCGCACCATTTGAGGTTGCAGTTCTACCACCTAAGGCACATTTCCCGTTCGAAGTAAGGGTAGCCGCACCAATTACGGTGATGATATCAACCACGCCTCCATTCTATACTAATGATACACTGTGGGATTATGTAGTTGAGGCAAGAAGGAAGGGCAAAGTCAAGATTAAAGAAGCTACTGCAGCACAGGGTATGACAAGGGCTGGTAGAGTCTATACACCTGAACATCTGGCTGAATCAAGCAAACAAGCTTCCAACACACCACCCATTATTGAGACGGGTCTAGATGACCTTTGGAGGAAGGTATAGGCAAAGGAGTATTCTATCATTGACCGGCTAAACAAGACCCCAGCTCAGATATATATTCTTTCCTTGCTGCAAAATTCAGAGGCACATAGAAATGCTTTGTTGAAAGTGCTGAATGAAGTGTACGTGCCAAAGATCACCTTTCACGAGGATGAGCTGCCACCCGAGGGGCTAGGTCACAACAAGGCACTGCACATCACTGTGCAATACGAAGACTATTTCATCACAAGGATTCTAATTGATGGGGGATCCAGTCTCAATATTTGTCCGTTGACAACGCTCAAGAAATTGGGCAAAGGGATGCACGAGATAAGAGAAGGTTCAATGAACGTGAAGGCTTTCGATGGTTCGCAGAGGTCCACCATCGGCGAAATCAGCCTCTGCTTGCAGATGGGGCCTACCTGGTTCGAAGTGGATTTCCAGGTGATAGACATATTGGCGTCCTACAACCTGCTATTAGGATGACCATGGATACATGCTGCTGGGGCTGTGGCATCAACACTGCATCAGGCAGTGAAGTTTGAATGGAACCACCAAGAAGTAATCATTCATGGCGACGGAAGCAACCCTATTTACAGTCGCCAGACTATTCCGGTGGTCGAGGGAAGAAGGAAGCTAGGTGGAGAAACTTACCACCATATTGAACGGGTCAATGCCATAGACAAATAAAAATGGTGGGATAGCAAGATCGCGATCATGATGAACTGGAGAGGGTATGATCCAGGTAAAGGGCTCGACAAGAACCTCCAATGAATCTCCAAACCCGTAAAGATCAAGAAACATGGCACCACCTTCGGTTTGGGATACGAATATACCTAGGAGGAATTCAAGAGTTGGTCGCCACCATGGCGCGGTCCTTATTACCCATTGGAGCAGCCGATACCGCATCTAGAGCAAACCTTCCATCAGGCCGATGTTATATGGGGTTCAGAGGAAGAAGAGGCGCTTGCAGCATTGAGGAACCTATTCTTAGAAGACAATTGTCACGACCCATTTCTTAAACAAGCTGTGACCGGCACCCGATCACTAAACATGACCGAGCGAACCATCTGAGCTTATCAAATCTATTATAACTTCAAACTTTATATGCAACAATGCAATACTTTAACCAAATACTTTTTGATTAATTTAAATATTAAAATAAATAAACTCTCGAAACTTTATTTGTAGTAACTACTGATATACTACTAAGTTATTATTAAAAAAAATATCTGAATCTTAACCCAACGACTATGTCTATGAAGCCTCTACTGATAAACGACGCACTACTCAGGACATGAAATTTCCTGGCCAGTTCTCTAGGTAAACAAAAAAATGACTAGATAAATATGACTTTAAGGAATACTCCACGAACAAAAGTGGAGCTCACCAATAGCGGTGGAAGAGAGGAAAGTCCTAACCCGTAGCATGTTCGCATGCAAAATCGGTTCCTACGTTGTACCGCAGACCAACGTAGGTTCCCAAAAGAGAACGTCAGTACCATCCATTTTACTCAGTGAGTCTCAACAACAAGGGATGAAACTTTGATAACATATACATTACGAGTAAAGATTCTGAATGCATGTAAAACATAAAGCTTATGAGAACAATTCTAAAATAATTGCATAATACCAGTTTATGAATATTCTAAAAGAAATTCTTTTCTTTTTCTTTAAAAAAAAAATACTTCACTTTAGACTTTGGGAATTCCAACTATCCTGACTTGTTTTTGTCTTAGTCACCGTGTGATCGGCACGGGTTCGATCCCAACTTGATCGAATAGGCCCAATCCACGAGGTGCCACTCGCTTCATGGTTCTCAACGCTCATGTATCATACCTTAGCCTGGCTCAGTGAATTCTCAGCAAGGAGACCCTCTGCTCGTGTGCTCCCTATTTTGGCATAAGTAGTTTCAGGAAGTCAACGCCTTGTCCAGGACCCTCGGCCTGGACGATGTCCCCTTCTAAGAATAAAGGATACTCCCAAAAATCCTTTCTTTATAAAACTTCTTCTTGTGAATTTTCAAGTCTAAATCTTTCAAACATACTTATTCTAGAATTCTTAAATGTAAGGTATGGCATAAGAATGAAATAAACATTCAAAATTATTTCTAAATATTCTTGCTTTTTCATGAATTTTTAACATGAAAATAGCATAGAATAACACAAAAATCTGAAAAGTTATGCACATATATCAAAATAAATCATCTAACTGTAACCAAAATAATTATAAGCTAATAGGAACTCACTCACTTCAATTAAGTACATATTCACTTTTTTAGTCAATTCATCAAACACCTTGTATGCATACTTTTGTGAGTTAAACCACTTTGGTAAAGGGTTATATCAACTCACCTCAAAACTTCTCGAGCCAATACGTAGGCCNAGTCAATTCATCAAACACCTTGTATGCATACTTTTGTGAGTTAAACCACTTTGGTAAAGGGTTATATCAACTCACCTCAAAACTTCTCGAGCCAATACGGAGGCCTCAATCCAATTGACACCACTCAAACAATCGATTCTACAACAACAGTGTATTTTAATAAATTTTAGAGTTACACACCTAAACATAGAATTTATTGTTGATATAGATAAAGAATATAATTTACTATCCAATTCTTATACTGTAGAATAATTGACAATAAGGAATTTTACATACCTGAGTTTAAGAATTAATGATTTGTAAAGAACCTAGAACTTTTTGTGCAACTTTTTGTGGTTGCATGTGCGTTAGTTTCGTTAGTAGCAGAACGTGAATGTTCTGTTTTGTAAAATCCCTTAAGTCTTTTCACAAGCCTTTATGGCTAAGGCTCTCACGCCACCTGCCAAGAGCCCTTTATGGGCTTAAGGTTCATATTTGTTTTTTAACAATTTATTTATTTATTTATTGACTTAACTAGTATTTAATGATATCCACTTTTAATAATTAATAATATTAAAATATTAATATTTTCCTAATTGTATATCCAATTATTTAAGTGTGTATATATATATATATATATATA
>ML288920.1:19720-41696 GCA_005239495.1 Nicotiana undulata
GTTATATATATATATATATATATATAACTATATAACTATAGGCAAGATAATAATAATAATAATAATAATTATAATAATAATAATAATAATAATAATAATAATAATAATAATAATAATAATTTAATTCTATAATTAGCGTGTCTCAAAATTTTTATAAATTTTAGGAGTGTTACAACGATGACGTGGATTGTGGTGTCGTTCTCGAGGAGGAGGGGGAGGAAAGCCTTTCCATCCAGGTCGTAAGAAGAGGAGCGTATCTCAAGAATTGGATCATCAAAACAGCCAGAGCCCGACGAGCCTCGGGCATTACTATTACTTGTCTTAATGAACCAATGACTGTGACATGCAACGAGACAACGCAACAAACAGACATTGTTCAGAAGAAGATGATATACCTGACGAGATCGTCAAAGAAGTCGAGAATTTTGAAAACAAACCTAAGTCCCACCTGGACGAGACCAAAGTCGTCAACTTGGGAGATTCAGAAAATGTCAAGGAAACTTGAATCAACATTCATTTGTCCCCGTTAGAGAAGAAAGAATACACAAAATTTCTAAAGGAGTATAAAGACATATTTTCATGGTCATACGATGACATAACTGGTCTGAGTACATCCATCGTTGCTCACAAATTACCGACCGATCCAATGTGTCCACCAGTAAAGAAAAAGCTCAGAAAGTTTAAACCCGACATGAGTTTGAAGATCAAGGAAGAAATCACCAAATAGATCAACGCCAAGGTTCTCACGGTAGTGGAGTATCCGACGTGGTTAGCTAACATTGTGCCAGTGCTGAAGAAAGATGGGAAGGTTAGAGTCTGTGTCGACTATCGAGATCTCAACCGGGCCAGTACGAAAGAT
The DNA here is from genome assembly GCA_005239495.1 of Nicotiana undulata. NCBI lineage: Eukaryota > Viridiplantae > Streptophyta > Magnoliopsida > Solanales > Solanaceae > Nicotiana > Nicotiana undulata. The sequence continues at coordinate 20,580 of ML288920.1, forward strand.
GACTTCCCTTTGCCAAACATACACATCCTGATTGACAATTGCGCCAAGCATGAACTACAGTCATTCGTAGATTGCTTCGCTGGTTACCATTCAGATATGGATGGATGAGGACGACGCTGAGAAAATGGCTTTCATTACGCCGTGGGGAGTTTACTGCTATAAGATGATGTCGTTCGTCCTGAAGAATGCTGGGGCCACCTATATGAGGGCTATGACCACTATCTTCCACGATATAATACACAAGGAGATTGAGGTATATGTGGATGATGTTATTATCAAGTCCAAGAAAGCTACCGATCACATAGAAGATCTGAGGAAGTTCTTCAATAGGTTGCGGAAATACAATCTGAAGCTAAATCCCGCAAAGTGTGCATTCGGGGTTCTTACTGGGAAATTACTCGGGTTCATTGTCAGCCGTCGAGGAATAGAACTGGATCCATCAAACGTCAAAGACATTCAAGAATTACCACCGCCAAGGAACAAGAAAGATGTGATGTGTTTCCTGGGGCACCTTAACTACATCAACCAGTTCATAGCACAATCTACAATTATATGTGAGCCGATCTTCAAGAGGCTGAAGAAGGACGTCGCAATCAAATAGACCGATTATTTCCAAAAGGCCTTCGACAGGATTAAGGAGTACTTGTCTACACTACCGGTCCTAGTACCACCTGAGAGAGGTAGACCTTTACTACTCTACCTTGCAGTGTTAGATGGAGCTTTCAGTTGCGTTTAGGGACAGCACGATTAACCACGAAGAAAAGAGCAAGCTATTTATTATCTTAGCAAGAAGTTCACTCCGTATGAGGCTCGATATTCTCTATTGGAACGCACCTGCTGCGCTTTGACTTGGGTAGCCCAGAAGATGAGGCATTACTTCTGTGCCTATACTACATATCTCATATCGAAGATGGATCCCTTGAAATGCATCTTTCAGAAACCCATGCCCATTGGTAAGCTGGCCAATTGGCAAATCCTGCTAAGCAAGTTCGACATTGTCTATGTGACTCAAAAAGCAGTCAAAGGACAAGAACTGGTAGACCATTTTGCTGAGAACCCTGTAGACGGAGGATACGAACCCCTGAAAACGTATTTTCCCGATGAAGAGGTATCATTCATAGAAGAGGACATTGCAGAATCTTATGACGGTTGGAGAATGTTCTTCGACGGAGCGACAAATTTCAGAGGAGCCGGCATTGGAGCTGTCCTGATATCAGAAACTGGTCAACACTATCTGGTATCTGCTAAACTCATATTCCCCTGCACCAACAATATGGAGGAATATGAAGCTTGCATCTTAGGGCTCAACATGGCCACTGATATGAACGTCCAACAGCTGTTAGTGATTGGTGACTCAGACTTGCTCATACATCATGTGCAAGGAGAGTTGGCAACTAAGAATTCCAAGATATTGTCGTATCTGCACCACATGCAGGAATTGAGAAAGTGGTTTATGAAGACGGAATTTCGGCACGTCCCCAAAATCCAAAACGAGTTCGTTGATGCTTTGGCCACTCTGTCTTCTATGATTCAGCAACCAGATAAGAATTTCATTGATCCCATTCAAGTGAAGATCCATAACCAACCAGTTTATTGTGCCCACGTTGAAGAAGAGGGAGACAGAAAGTCGTGGTTCCATGATATCAAGGAGTATTTGTCGAAAGGAGAGTACCCTGAGCTTGCAAATCACACTCAGAAACGCACGCTTCGGAGATTTTCCAACAATACTTTAACAACGGAGGAATCCTGTATAGGAGGACTTCCGATTTGGGATTATTAAGATGTGTCGACGCAAAGGAAGCATCCAAGCTACTGGAGGAGATTCATGCGGGGACCTGCGGCCCGCATATAAACGGTCTTGTTCTGGCTAAGAAGATACTAAGAGCGGGTTATTTCTGGATGATCGTGGAAACGGATTGCACCCAGTATGTCCGAAAATGTTACCGATGTCAGGTGCACGCAAATATGATTAAGGTACCTCCAAATGAGCTCAATGAAACAAGCTCACCATGGCCGTTTGCCACATGGGGCATGGACATTATTAGACCAATCGAGCTTACTGATACGCTCAAATTACACCTCAAAATAGTGTAAGTGGTCGATGTCAAATATAATAACCCAACAAGGTTGGGGTCGAATCCCACAGAGAACATTATGAAGGAGATTAGGAATGTAAGAGAATTATCACTTATCGCGCAGTGCCAAACACTTAGATTTTTGTTGTGAAAATATTTATATCTAATTGCAAAAATATAGACTAACCTAGAAAGAAAGTAAAATGATCAATGGCAACAAGTATTAATGCTTCGGGAATTAGCTTTTTACAAAGACTAACAAGACTTCCTAATTGAAGTATTCCTAACCCAACTAAGATATTAAGCACACCCGTGTCACGACCCAAAATCCTAACTCATGTCATGATGGCGCCCAACACCGGGGTCAGGCAAGCCAACACCCATATTTCTAAGGATTCTTCCTTATTTGATTAAAAATTAAAACATGTGCCATGTTTTAAAGTCCAAAACATTAATTGAAAAGGATAATTAGCCAGTTTTAACAAAAAGCAGTCATAAAGAAGCATGAGCCAATATATATATACAGACCATAAATCCATAATAACTACCACGTGTGTGCTTGGAACTAGTGTCACAAGTCCTACGGGCATATTAACAGAATATACAAAAGATATACTATTACTGTCCCACTGTCTAGAAGAAATAGACGGGAAATGACAAAAGAAACTCCATGGTGCTGCCGAGGACCATCAGGAGAAGAAGCTCACTGTGAAGTCAGGTCCAATCTATACTCAGATCGAGCTCCGATCTGATAACCAGATACACCAGCCTCAGAACCTGTACGATTAAGTACAGAAGCGTAGCATGAGTACATAATAAATATGTACCCAGTGAGTATCCCGTCTAATCTCGAAGAAGTAGTGACGAGAGGTCAACTTGACACTCACTAGGGTCCAACAATATAATTTAACAAGGTATGATAACAACAATGGGCATACGAGAGTGAAAAGAACAGTAACATTTAAGATAAATGCAATTCAAATAAAGGCTGGAAGTAAATATCAATTACTACATAATTTCCCCCACTTATCTTGTCATTTCAATATCCATGAAAATCATTAATAATTTAACATGCGCATACGGGATAAGGACAACCGGCCTAAGCCATCATAATAATCATATATGTGCACTGCCGAGGGTCGAACGACCCGAACCGTAAGTACATCTTTCAATATGTCGTGGCGTATGGCCCGCTCCCATGAGAGTGGGGGAAATAACACTCCGCTCGCAAAATATAAATTGTGAAGCGGTCACATGCCCACGCAATCTTCCTTTTAAATTACCTTCCTTAAACAATTCCTTCAAAATTATCAAATTCTATAATTCAGGGAAACAAAATTACATATAACATGAATTCATAACATATAATTCATTATGAGGAAGAACACAAGGCATGATGTGGGCCTAACTACCCAGACATAATAATAATAGCCGCTACGTACAGACTCTCGTCACTTTGTACGTACGTAGCCCCCAAAAACATTAACACATAGCATTTAGATCACCTATGGGGACAATTCCCTCTTACAAGATTAGAAAGGAGACTCACCTCGGGTAGAACCTACTCCCCGGGTCAAGAATGCACCCGAAACTCCGAACTCATCACCCAAGGACTCAAAACTAGCCAAATGTTACATAAATATATCAATTTATACTCAAAGGTATGAATTTCTTCTATTTACTTAGTTAATTCATCCTACTTGAAGAAATCCCAAAATTCACCCCAAGGCCCACCTGCTCGGATTCCGAAAACTCTCGAAGGAAACACTCACCCATAACCTAAGGATCGTTAATATATTATTTTCGTATGATTTCATGGCTAATTGACGGGAAATTCCCTAAATTTTCATAAAGCCCTAGGTTACTACTCAAATCCTTGATTTTTACTCATTAGGTAGTTAATTTAACTAGGAATTCATGTATTGAACTAACATTAGGGTAGAAATTACTTACCTTTTAGTAGTTAGGTCGTGGAGTCCCTTTCTCCAAGTTCCCAAGGTCTTTAATAGTGGAAGGAAATGGAGGAAATGAGCTAATCCTGTGTTTTTAAAGAACTCACTACCTACAGTGGTTTTGCACCTGCGGCTCAAGGACCGCACATACGGTCTCACACCTACGAAAAATTGCTCGCACCTGCGGAAATAGGACTAAAGGCCTGGGCTCACACCTGCGGACAGGACTCCGCACCTGCGACGAATGGGCAGCCTACCTGGGGGTCGCACCTGCGAGGCTGGGACCGCAGGAGCGGTCCCGCACCTGCGACTGGGCAACCGCACCTGCGGTCACACCAGATTAGGTGCACTAGCAACTATTTTAGCTGGTTTTTGGTCTCGTTTGGCGCCCGAGAGGCAACTGGGCCCACCCGAGCCCCTGTCAAAATATACCAACAAGTTCCAAATCATAATACGGACTCGCTCGAGCCTTCGGAATGCTCAAAACAATGCTAAAACTCAAAATCACACCTCGAAACCCCTAAAGATCAAACTTAAGAACTTCAAGTTCTTGAATTTGGTATCAATGCGCCGAACCGACCTATACTACTCGGAATGACACTAAATTTTGCAGGCAAGTCATAAATGACATAACAGAACTATTTACGGTGTCGGAATTCCGTTCGGACCTCGATAACACAAAAACACGTCCCAAACCACAATTCAAACTTAAGGAAATTCCTATTTCACTATTAGGCGCCGAAACGCCTCGGGGTCATCGAAAAACCGTTCCGAACATACACCCAAGTCCGAAATCATCATAAGAAACTATCAGAACTGTCGAAACTTGATTCCGAGGTCGTTTACTCAAAATATTGACCGAAGTCAAACTTGACCTTAAAGGGTAACCTTAAGGAACCAAGTGTTCATATATCACTCTAAACACTTCCGAATCCCGAACCACTCGTCCCCGCAAGTCATAAATTATAATAAGCCGCTATAGGACATCTCATTTAGGGGAACGGGGTCCTAATACGCAAAATGACCGGTCGGGTCGTTACATTCTCCACCTCTTAAACAAATGTTCGTCCTCGAACGGGTCTAAAATCGTACCTGAAGTGCTGAATAAGTGTGGATATCTGCTCCGCATGTCCTCCTCGGACTCCCAAGTCGCCTCCTCGATTGGCTGGCCCCTCCACTGGACCTTTACAAAAGAAAATCTCTTGGACCTCAACTGGCGATCATGTATATCAATAATAGCAATTGGTTCCTCCTCGTAGCCCAACTTCTCATCCAACTGAATATTGCTGAAATCAACCACGTGAGAGAAGTCGGCGTGGTATCTCCGGAGCATGGATACATGAAAGATCGGATGAACTCCTGATAAACTGGGAGGCAAAGAAAGCTCACAAGAAACCTCCCCAACTCATCTCAACACCTCGAAAGGATATATAAACCTCGGGATTAGCTTGCCCTTCTTCTCGAACCTCATAATACCCTTCATCGGCGAGACTTTCAACAGGACCTTATCTCCCTCCATAAATGATACATCACGTTCCCTCTGATCCGCGTAACTCTTCTGTCTGGACTGTGCTGTGCGGAGCCTCTCCTGAATCAACTTCACCTTCTTCAAAGCATCTCTCACCAGGTCCGTGCCATATAACTTAGCCTCGCCAGGCTCAAACCACCCAATAGGAGAACGACATCGCCGACCATACAAGGCCTCAAATGGATCCATCTTGATGCTGGACTGATAACTGTTATTGTAAGCAAACTCAGTCAAAGGCAAGAACTGCTCCCACTAACCTCCGAAATCAATCACTCATGCCTTGAGAATGTCCTCCAATATCTGAACTGTACGCTCCGACTGTCCATCAGTCTGAGGGTGAAAAGCTGTGCTGAGATTTATTTGGGTACCCAACTCACTATGCAATGCTCTCCAGAAGTGCGAGGTGAACTGAGGACCTCGATCTGATATGATGGACACCGGCACACCGTGCAACCGGACTATCTCATGAATGTAGATCTGGGCTAACCTCTCAGAAGTATAAGTAGTAGCCACTGCAATGAAATTCGCCGATTTGGTCAACCTATCCACAATGACCCAAACTGCGTCCACCTTCCGCAAAGTTCGAGGCAACCTAACCACAAAGTCCATAGTGATGCGCTCCCACTTCCACTCAGGAATGGGCATCTACTGAAGTAGGCCTCCTGGCCTCTGGTGCTCATACTTAACCTGCTGGAAATTCAGACACCTAGCCACATACTCCACAATGTCCTTCTTCATCCACCTCCACCAGTAATGCTGCTTCAAATCACGATACATCTTCGTAGCACCAGGATGAAAAAAATACCGAGAATTGTGTGCCTCCTCTAGAATCCTCTCCCTCAGGCCATCAACATTAGGAACACATAAACGACCATGAAGTCTCAGAACACCATCCTTGCCCATAGTAACCTCCTTGGAACCACCCTGAACCATTGTCTCCCTAAGCTCTGCCAAGCACGAATCATCAAACTGTCGAGCCTTAATCTTCCCCAATAACGAAGACTGATCAACCACGTGTGCGAGAACTCGACGAGGCTCTGAAAGGTGTAATATCACCAGGTGATTAGCCAAGGACTGAATTTCCAAGTCTAGAGGTCTCTCCGCTGCTTAAATATAAGCCAAGCTACCCATACTCTCCGCCTTCCTGCTCAAAGCATCTGCTACCACATTTTCCTTTCCCGGATGATAGGGAATGGTGATGTCATAGTCCTTTAGCAACTCAAGACAATTGTGCTGCATCAAATTAAGATCCCTCTGTTTTAAAAAGTGTTGTAAGCTGCGGTGATCCGTATAAACCTCACAGGACACCTCATACAAGTAGTGCCTCCAAATCTTAAGAGCATGAACAATCGTCGCCAACTCTAAATCGTGCACAGGGTAATTCTTCTCATGAACCTTCAGCTGGCGCGAAGCATAAGCAATAACTCTTCCTTCCTGCATCAACACACATCCCAAACCAACGCGTGAAGCATCGCAATACACAGTATACATCCTAGAACCGGAAGGCAATGTCAGAACTGGTGTTGAGGTCATTGTTGTCTTGAGCTTCTGAAAGCTCGCCTCACACTCGTCGGACCACCGAAATGGGGCATTCTTCTGAGTCTATCTAGTCAATGGGGCTGAAATGGAAGAAAAGCCCTCCACAAATCGACGATAATAACCTGCTAGGCCCAAGAAGCTCCTAATCTCTGTAGCTGAAGTAGGGCGTGGCCAACTCTCAACTGCCTCAATCTTCTTAGGATCAACCTTGATACCCTCTCCGGATACCACATGACCCAAGAATGCCACGGAATATAATCAAAACTCACACTTGGAGAACTTAGCATATAACTTATGTTCCTGCAAAGTCTGGAGCACAACTCTCAAATGCTGCTCATGCTCACCCAGGCTACATGAGTAAATCAATATGTCATCAATGAAGACGATAACGAAGGAATCAATATACGTCCTGAACACCATATTCATCAAGTCCATAAATGCTGCTGGAACATTAGTCAAGCCAAAGGACATCACCAAGAACTCATAATGGCCATATCTCGTACGGAAAGCAGTTTTTAGAACATCTGAGGCCCGAATCTTCAACTGTTGATATCCCGATCTCAAATCAATCTTAGAAAACACCCGAGCACCCTGCAACTGGTTAAACAAATCATCGATGCGTGGCAAAGGATACTTGTTCTTAATGGTGACCTTGTTCAACTGGCGGTAATCAATACCCATCCATATAGACCCATCCTTCTTCGGCACAAATAGGATTGGAGCACCCCACGGTGATACACTTGGTCTGATAAACCCCTTAGCCAACAACTCCTCGAGCTGCTCCTTCAAATCCTTCGGAGCCATACGGTACGGGGGAATGGAAATAGGCTGGGTGCCTGGAGCTACATCAATGCAGAAGTCAATATCTCGATCCGGAGGCATGCCTGGAAGGTGTAAAGGAAATACATTAGCAAACTCTCGAACAACTGGCACTGAATCAATCGTCGGAGACTCGGAGGTGGTGTCCCACACATAAAAAAGATACACCAGACAACCCTTCTCGACCATGTGTCGAGCCTTCAGGAAGGAAATAACCTGGTTGGCTACACTAACTGAGGAACCCCTCCACTCCAGCCTAGGCGACTCAGGCATGGCCAAATTAACTGTCTTGGCATGGCAATCTAGCACGAGATGATAAGAAGATAGCCAATCCATGCCTAGAATAACCTCGAAATCAACCATGTCGAGCAATAAAAAGTCCGCTCTGGTCTCGAACCCACAGAATGCAACCACACAGGACCGGTAAACCCAGTCTACCACCACGAAATTGCCCACATGAGTGGACACATATATAGGGGAATCCAAGGACTCACGGGAAACATCCAGAAAATAAGCAAACAAGGCTGAAACATAAGAATAGGTGGATCCTGGATCAAATAACACCGAGGCCTCTCTACCAGATACTGAAATAATACATGTGATCACGGCGTCTGAGGCCATTGCATCTGATCTGGCCGGAATAGCATAGAATCTAGCTGGATCATCGGAAGACTGAGCTCCGCCAGAGTGAACAGGAGCTGACTGACCCCCCTGACTGACCTCCACCTCTAGGATGACCCCTGTTGACCTGTCCTCCACCTCTAGGTGGCCAAACTGCTGGTGCTGGACCCATAGGCTGATAACCCTGTTGTACTACCTTGCCCCGAAGCCTGGGACAAAACCTCTTCATATGACCTAGATCCCCACACTCATAACAACATGCAGGTACCATAGCCTGCTGCCTTGAAGACGAACCCTGAATGGCTGGAGAGCGATGTGAACCCTATGTCATAGAACTGAAGTAGGGACTGGAGGATCCCCGATGACTGGAATAACCACCGAGTGAACTCTGAATAGCTGGAGGGCGGTAGGAATGCTCTGGCTAGGCGCTGAAATGAGGCCTCGCTGGAACACCTCGAGGAGGTGGTGGGGGTGCTGAATATGAAGGCCTACTGGGCTGACCACTACCAAACTAACCCCTGCCCCTAGTTGGGGCACCTCTGAAATCTACTAAGAATCTATCCCTCTTGTCCTGCTGCCCCTGCTCCTTGCTCCTCGACCGATACCCCTCGATCCTACGAGCAATCTCTACCACAAGCTGATAAGGAGTACCCATTTCCACCTCTCAGGCCATGGTGGCCCTAAAACCTGGATGCAACCCAACCATAAATCTCTGCACTCTCTTGGTATCAGTAGGTAGTATCATGAGTGCATGGCATGACAGCTCTGAAAATATAGCCTCATAATCTGTCATTGGCATCTGTTCCTGCTCTAGCTGCTCAAACTGATACTGCAGCTCTTCCCTCTTAGAGGGTGGGATATATCTATCTAGAAACAACTGAGTGAACTGGCCCCAAGTGATAGGAGGAGAATCTGCCGGCCTGCTGTGGATGTAAGACTACCACCATCTGCGAGCTCTCCCCTCCAACTAAAAGGTAGTGCAGTCCACTCCATGGGAATCTAATATCCTCATATTGTGCAATATGTCCCTACACCGGTCAATAAATTCCTGGGCATCCTCCCCTCGCTCACCCCGGAAGACCGGAGAGTGCAATCTGGTCCATCTGTCCAATAACTTCTGCAGATCGCCGTCCGCAGCTGGTCTGGGCTCAGGTGCTACTGCTACAGGCTGGACCATACCCACGGGCAGTGTACTCGGGGTATGATGTAATGATGTTGCCTGACCTGCAACCTGGGCGATAGGGGTTTGGGCTCCCCCTCCCGCCTGAGAAGTGGCAGGATCCGCTGGGAATAAGCCAGCCTGGGACATAGCGTCCATAAACTGCATCATACGGCCCATGACCTCCTGGAAGCCCGGCGCTGTCACAAATTCCACTAGAGTAGGATCTACTGGGGGCACCTCGCCCTGCGCCTCTATAATAGGGTCCTCCCTTGGTGGTGCAACAGGAATAGCTCCAGGACACCCTCGTCCCTTACCTCGGGTTGGTGCCCTCCCGCGGCCTCTGCCACGGCCTCAGACGGCGGGGATAGCGACATCTCCCGGGTCTGGAACGTCAGTTGCGTGCGTCCTTACCATCTGTGAGAGAATCGAAGGGTAAGATTTAATTATACCATCGAGTGCACGATAGAATATGAATAAAGAGGGGTTTCCTAACACCCTATAGCCTCCTGAAGATAGGTACAAATGTCTTCGTACCGATCCGCAAGACTCTACTAGGTCTGCCCGTGACTCGTGAGACCTACGTGAACCTAGAGCTCTAATATCATGTTGTCATGACCCAAAATCCTAACTCAGGTCGTGATGGTGCCCAACACCGGGGTCAGGCAACCCAACGCCCAAATTTCTAAGGATTCTTCCTTATTTGATTAAAAATTCCAACATGTGCCAAATTTTTAAATTCCAAAACATTAATTAAAAAGGATATTAGCCAGCTTTAACCAAAAGCAGTCATAAAGAGGCATGAGCCAATATATATACAGACCCAAAATCCATAATAACTACCACGTGTGCGCCAGGAACTAGTATCACAAGTCCTACGAGCATACTTACAGAATATACAAAATATATACTATAACTGTCCCACTGTCTAGAAGAAATAGACGGGAAATGACAAAAGAAACTCCATGGTGCTGCCGAGGATCATCAGGAGAAGCAGCTCACCGTGAAGTCAGGTCCAATCTATACTCAGAATCGAGCTGCGGTCTGATAACTAGATGCACCAGCCTCAGAACCTGTACAATTAAGTACATAAGCGTAGCATGAGTACATAATAAATATATACCCAGTAACTATCTCGTCTAATCTCGAAGAAGTAGTGATGAGAGGTCGACTTGATTTTCACTAGGGTCCAACAATATAATTTAACAAGGTATGATAACAGTAATGAGCATACGAGAATGAAAAGAACAGTAACATTTAAGATAATTGCAATTCAAATAAAGGCCTGAAGTAAATATCAATTACTACATAATTTCCCCCACTTATCTTGTCATTTCAATATCCATGAAAATCATTAATAATTTAACATGCGCATACGGGATAAGGACAACCGGCCTAAGCCATCATAATAATCATATATGTGCACTGCCGAGGGTCGAACGGCCCGAACCGTAAGTACATCTTTCAATCCGTCGTGGCGTACGGCCCGCTCCCATGAGAGTGGGGGAAATAACACTCTACTCGCGGAATGTAAATTGCGAGGCGGTCACATGCACACGCAATATTCCTTTTAAATTACCTTCCTTAAACAATTCCTTCAAAATTATCAAATTTTATAATCTCAGGGAAACAAAACTACATATAACATGAATTCATAACATATAATTCATTACCAGGAAGAACACAAGGCATGATGTGGTCCAAACATCGCGAACGTAATAATAATAGTCGCTACGTATGGACTCTCGTCACATTGTACGTACGTAGCCCCCACAAAAATTAACACATAGCATTTAGATCACCTATGGGGACAATTCCCTCTTACAAGGTTAGAAAGGAGACTCACCTCGTGTAGAACCTACTCCCTGGGTCAAGAATGCGCCTGAAACTCCGACTCGTCACCCAAGGACTCGAAACTAGCCAAATATTACATAAATATATAAATTTATACTCAAAAGTATGAATTTATTCTATTTACTTAGTTAATTCATCCTACTTGAAGAAATCCCAAAATTCACCCCCGGGCCCCCATGCTCGGATTCCGAAAACTCTCGAAGGGAACACTTACCCATAACCAAAGGATCGTTAATATATTATTTTCATATGATTTTGTGGCTAATTGACGCGAAATTCCCCAAATTTTCATAAAGCCCTAGGTTACTACTCAAACCCTTGATTATCACTCATTAGCTAGTTAATTTAACTAGGAATTCATGTATTGAGCTAACATTAGGGTAGAATTTACTTACCTTTTAGTAGTTAGGTCGTAGAGTCCCTTTCTCCAAGCTCCCAAGGTCTTTAATGGTGGAAGGAAATGGAGGAAATGAGCTAATCCCGTATTTTTAAAGAACTCACTGCCTACAGTGGTTTCGCACCTGCGGCTCAAGGACCGCACCTGCAGTCTCGCACCTGCGAGCAATTGCTCGCACCTGTGGAAATGGGACTAGGGGACTGGGCTCGCACCTGCGGACAGAAGTCCACACCAGCGGCTCCGCACCTGCGGGAAAGGGCCCGCACCTGCGAGGAATGGGCAGCCCACCTGAGGGTTGCACCTGCGAGGGTGGGACCGCAGGAGCGGTCCCGCACCTGCGGTCACACCAGATCAGGTGCACCAACAACTGTTTCAGCTGGTTTTTGGCCTCGTTTTGGTGCCCGAGAGACACTTGGGCCCACCCGAGCCCCCGTCCAAATATACCAACAAGTCCCAAAGCATAATCCGAACTCGCTCAAGCCTTCGAAACACTCAAGATATCGCTAAAACTCAAAATCACACCTCGAAACCCCTAAGGATCAAACTTAAGAACTTCAAGTTCTTGAATTCGGTATCAATGCACCGAACCGACCTATACTAATCAGAATGACACCAAATTTTGCAGGCAAGTCATAAATGGCATAAAAGAACTATTCCTGGTCTCGGAACTCCGTTCGGACCTCGATAACATAAAATTACGCCCCAAACGATAATTCAAACTTAAGGAAATTCCTATTTCACTATTAGGCGCCGAAACACCCCAGGTCATCCAAAACCCATTTCAAACATACACCTAAGTTTGAAATAATCATACGAAGCTATCGGAACCGTCGAAACTCGATTCCGTGGTCGTTTACTCAAAATGTTGACCGAAGTCAAACTTGGCCTTAAAGGCCAACCTTATGGAACCAAGTGTTCCTATATCACTCTAAACACTTTCGAATCTCGAACCACCGGTCCCCGCAAGTCATAAATCATAATAAACTGCTACGGGAAGTATTATTTAGGGGAACGGGGTCCTAATACGCAAAATGACCTGTCGGTCGTTACAACCCGGATATGGCTACAAGTAGTTCAATCCTATTCCTAGGTAGAATCTATAAAATCAGGGTTAAAGCCTCAAGTTCTTGTTAATTAATCTTTCCCAACCCCAAATTATCTATTTCAAAATTAATTCAGAGTTAATGGGCGAGTCCTAGGGTTAGCTAATCCCTTTGGAAATAATAAAGAACAAGAATAATTAAAATAACAATAACTCACTTCATAAATAACTAAATCATTCAATACATAAGCACAACAAGGTATTTAATCCACATTCTACATATGAATATTTTCATAAACAAGATTCAAGTGTTGGAAATAAATACTACACACTTAAATATTCAATACAAATCAAGGAAATGAAGAAATAAACATAAATTGGTAAGAAAACCTTAACCACAAGCTTGAAATCTTCAAAACCCAAGTGTGTGTGCAAACCCTAGCTTCAAGACTTGTTCTTCCTTGTCTTCAAGACACAAAAATATGTTTAACAATGCCAAAGATACTGAAAATGTCTGCTAGGTCGGGTATATGTGGGTTTGGGATTGAGAAAGTGTGATTTTACTGTTCTGTCCAGATCTGATGCCCGATGACCGCACCTGCGGATGAATCCTCGTAGGTGCGGTTCCGCATAAGCGGAAACCCAATCGCAGGTACGTTTCTAAGTGTTTTGCTCATATTCCGCAGATGCGGACCAAATATCGCACCTGCGGTTTCGCAGGTGCGGCCTATGTATACTTGAGATAAATACGCAGGTGCGTTCAAACATTCGCAGGTGCGATGGCGCACCTTCGACCAAGCCTCCGCAGGTGCAGATTCACTGAAGGCTACTGCACCTTTTTCCACTCTTTTTGCTCAATTACACTTCAATTCAATACAAATCACTTAATGGCATCATCTTCCTGCAAATTGAACAATACACACTATAAACGACCTCATGTTATCATAAAAAGGGTGGAACGTCTAACGAAAAGAGACTAAATTGAGTGGTAAAATCAGCACTCATCAACACCCCCAACTTAAAGCTTTTGCTTGTTCTCAAGCAAATCAAAACTAACAACTCAATGAGGTTCCACAATTTCAAGTACAAGTTGTATTGCTATCATTTACAAATCACATTCTCCACTAAGCATTATACTTATGGATTTGGTTGGTACTAATAATTAGGCTCAAGTATGCATCTTACCCGAATAACTCCCTCATTTGAAAACAACTTCAAGAAGTGCAAGGGAGTTTCAAAATAATCAAGCGATAAGAATAAGCTTCAAGAAGGGACTCAAAAGCACTGGTCCACTACATATGCTCAACTCACTCATTTCCGGATATATCAATTTCACCAATCAATCCTAATTTATGTGCCCTCACAAGAACGAAAATCCCAAACTCACCATATTTACAAGAACAACACAAGCGACAAATTTACAAAGACACTCACTCTCACAAAGAATTTCAAGTGTTTCAACAAATCATGACATAAGCTTGCCCTTATTTTAATTCTTTGACTAATAAAGAACACTTTGTTGGAGATCCCATAAGGACTTTTTAAGCTTGTAATGTAGGTTTAGGGAAGGGTCGGATAAACATTTAGGATACAAGTGACTACACCCTCCTTGAACATTACTCACATTTTCTTTATTGATGCACTTTGTTTCTTTTCAAACCACATAGCCTCATTTGCCTCTAGTTACTAACATAGAACAACCTTAAATTCCTCTCTAATTTTCTTCAAGTCTCCAATTTTATATTTAAACAAATATCTCTTTTTCTTTTCTTTTTCTTCTTTTCTTTCTCATTTTTTTTTTGTATTCTTCTTTTGGAGCTTGAATAATTTCATGTGAATATTTGAGGTATATATCCTACACTCAATGTACAACCTTACCAATTTCTATTTTGACACCACGCCCCCAACTTTAGGCTTTTTTTGTCTCATTCTCAATATTCAAGGAGGGACGGGTACAAAAGAGGGAATTATTTTGCAAAAGGGAAAGGTTTGTAATGAGGTGGCCAAATAAAAGGTTAAAGGCTCAAATGAGGTAACTAGTGATAATATCTATGCAATGGTGGCTTGAAAAGCTAAAGGGGTTTTCAAATAACACAAAGAATGCATAAGGTCATTTCTCCAACCAAACATACTTATCATTAGCATTGAAAGACCAACCGGGCAATTTCTAGATGATAGAAGTACACACAAGATTTATTTATACAAACATTAACACACATGGCACATGAATTAATCAAGACGGATCAATTTCACTTTCTAATAGGAGTCTAGAGCAATATTTCTCAAACTAGTGGGCAAAGAGTCACTAAAAGAGCCAAATACTTGTCACAATAATTATTCTTCACCATGCAACTTACTTGTTTTAATTCAAAATCGAAATTCGGAGGGGCATTCTTAATTCACATTTCACATACAAGAGGCTAATTTCGTTAGTACCAAATAATCCAAAAGTCTCCTCCTAGAAAAACAAGACTAATTCCCTTAAGAAAGTTGTCACACCATGTATCATAGGGAAAAGTCACCCGGTTCACTTCAAAAATGTTCCTTGGGAAAGAACCATAGCATGAAGACAGGCTAAGGAAGTATTAATAAGGAAATGCAAGCCTCAAAAATTAAAGAACAAAGCTACTAATAAAAGCTAAAAACTAAAATAAAAGCAACTACTAAGGAAAATAAATGATACAAGAAAAGAAAAATATATAGACTAATCACACCAAGCTTAGAAAACACATGATATAATCCAAAATAAGCCTGGCAAAGGCACATAATATCCATACACAACCAAGAAGCCTGACAAGGGTACATAAACAATGTCATAAACAAAGTAGTAAGCAAAGTCATAATAGATACAATGTGCAAAATCCACCCCCAACTAAAAACATTGCAGTGTCCCCACTGCATAATATCAAAATAAAAATCATAGTTTGAGGGTCTCCCTGAGGTCTGTATCAGACTAGCAGACTGTAGGAGAAGAGGCTAGTTAGTGCTGTTGAGAACTCTCGTCATCATCATCCGCATCGGCATCATCACCATCCGTCATGAACGAGTAGTCCTCATTGTCCTCATCATCCGCAACCGGCATTTTCTTGCTTGGCTGCCCCCACCTGAAAATCGCCTTGACTCCTCTCCACACTTTGACCAGGAGTTTACCTTTCTTTTTATTTTTCTCCTTTTCCTTGTCAAATGACTCCTTCAGGTCAACATGTGCCTTGTCCAAGCTGGTGTAGGCGGTGTCAAGTTGGGTAATAGACTCCATCTTCTCTTGAGTATCAAAGTACTACTGCATCTCAGCCCTGGAGCAGTAATCAGGTGGAGGCTGAGGCTGGGAGTGGGAAGGACCAGTGGGGAGCTTGGACACTAGGTCCCGCAAGATTGCAAACTGGGAGTTCATCTCCCCAAACAGGCCCTCTGATGTAGCACGCTGTGAGGAGGATCCGGATCCGGCAGTGGTGGTGGTGACCTTCCTCTTCTTGCTTTTTATTGCACTACCCTTGCCCGTTACTCTTAACGGGTGAAAGGGTTTGTCGGCGGGCACCCAATAATCAGTGTTGTGCTCCTCTACCTCTGCCTGCCTGCATAAGTTAGTGATTAAGGAAGGAAACATCAAAAGGAAACATCAAACTTGCTCCATTGTCAAGCAAATATTGTCGTATCTCTCTCAAAGTATAGTAGCCCATATTCAGTGGGATGTCATCAAGAAGGAAAGAAATGATTAGGGATCTGGTGTAGGGCACGTCTGAGACATTGCCATAGGGAGACACCCTGTTGCACAAGATATAGAGCCAGATCTTAGCCTCAGTTGTGAATTTAATTAACTTCAAGCCTCTTATTTTGCTTTCCCACTTTGCTCTGATGCTCTCAGCATACAACTGGGACACAAGCCATGCCGCATTGTCGCAGTGATCTTTATCTTGTAGTGGCTCAATTGGATGGTTCGGAATCCCGGAGGCATCATTAATTTCTTCCAACCCGAACTTTATTGTCTTGCCTCTAATGATGAGTTGTGGGTCGGCGAAGTTTGTACGCTTGAGGTTTGCGTAAAAATCGCGAACCCACGTCTCATTGGCCTTGCAAGGAGTTGGAATGATGCATGAGCACCCATATGATTGCAACCGGCCTTAGAAATCCGGGAGCAATTCGGCTAATTTATCCTCTGCTATCCCTTTCTCAAGCATCAATTTCTTGGTGAGGAGGTTTTCATAATACCGGCGTTGACAGTCAGCAGACATGAACCGGTAATCATCAAATTGTTCCCCAACATCTTCCTCAATTTCATGACTGTCTGGAGCATCTATGTTCGTGTTTGAGTCCATTTTTAGCTCAAAGTACCTATAAAAATCAAAACGAAGTTAGTCAAGCAGTGGAATCTTGTTAAGCATATTAAAACACTGCAAATAGGCCAAAGAACCAAGTCGAACAGGCCTGGGAGGGGCTATTTGCAAATTTACTGTTTTCAGAATATTTGTCCAGTTTCCGCACCTGCGGAACTTTAGTCGTAGGTGCGGCTCCGCATCTGCGGGATAAAGTACGCACCTGAGGAAAATGCCGAGAGACCCAGAGTTCGCACCTGCGGCGAAAGACTCGGAGGTGCGAAGCCGCACCTACGAAAACTACTCGCACCTGCTGACTGTCGTCCCAAGGTTAAACTGCCCAAAAAAATTTCACAATTTTCAAATGGGGCATGGTTATTGGTCACTAATTTGTACTCAAGACTTCCAGATTAGTAAACCAGTTTTAGTTCTAACTCCATTAACACTGAGATTGAGGTACTCAACACACTATTTTCACTTATACAAATTATCGAACACTTTGTGGGCATTTAAAAATTTGCTCCGTTTTCACAAATTGGGTACTCAGAATTTCCCCAAATTGGTTGCTTCACTGATGCCAGCACACATTCGTCTACTCTCAACCAAACCCCACCCTAATTATACCCTAACTCAGAGGGGTCATGGGAAATAAAGGAACATAAATAAAAAACACAGCCCCTACTGGCTTGAGAGAATAAAGGAATAGAAAAATAGTAGGGAAAGAAGAACGGGGGAAAGAGTTCCATGAAAATAATGAGTCATACTTGTGTAATCTTGTGCAATTTGGGCTTCAGCGTGAGAGATGAGAGGAAAAATTTCTCTTTGAGTTTTAGGGGTAAACACACTGACCTGATAAAATGAGGGTTTGGGGAACTTTTTGATTGCACGACGACCGCACCTGCGACACGATAGCCGCATTTGTGGTACCGCTTCTGCGGCAAACGAACCGCACCTGCGAGGTTGCCCGCACTTGTGTTTTGGGAGCCGCTCCTACGCAGGCGCTTCTGCGGTCAATTGAACGCAGGTGCAAAAATCCCTAGGCTCAGCACAATAGTTTTGGGCAACCATTGTTTTGGCACATTCCCAGTATCAAAAATTCGCAACTTAGCTCCAAAAAATCTGAAACTTGGCAGATTAGTTCAAAACAATATACTAAGATAATCTAAAAAAAGAAAATTTCAAAAACGACAAAAATTTTGAACATGATGGGTTGCCTCCCACCAAGTGCCGCATTTTAACGTCGTGGCACGACACAAGTCAACGTTACCACTTTTCTCGCCACTTTGACGATATGAACTGGGCACCTAGCTTGGAATCAAGCTTGTGATCACGGGCGATGGAGGTGGTAAGTAGATGATCAAGCCTAGTCTTAAATTCTTCATTTTGCATTTCTTGGCTCTCATGTGAGGAATGTCATTTTGCTTTCTTGTTTCCTCAAATTGTAAGATGTATGGTATGATTTTTTCCTCCTCGCAAGACTTCTTTGATTCGTGTAGTTCAACTTCCGTATCACCACACAATTCTAATGTTGAAAAATGCTTGGAATGTGCCATCAAACCTCCAACTTGCAATATTTCTCGGATTTTGACATCCTCCTTTTCCCCCGGAATAGAGTCAAGTTCAACCAAATTTTCAATCACCCGGTTTACTCTAATTCCATATTTTTCTAGGCATCACAAACACTCATGGAGTCGGTTGGTGGATGTTCAATTCTTGATTCCTCAAATTAAAGCTCACTCTCATCCTCGGAATTGGACTCTTCTTGGCTTTCTTCCACACTTTCAAATTGAGAGGCATAATGAGCCTCCATTAATGCTTGCATTTGATCCTCCAAAGTGCGGATGTGCTCATCATTTTGAGTCACTTGATATTTCAAGTCCTCGAGTGCAAAGTTGTGATTTTTCTCATTTTCAAGAATGGCCTCCAACATGAGCATCATCCTCTCACTTGGAGCATTTGAGAGTTCTTCTTTGCTTTTTTTAAGTGCCAAGGAAGAATTTTTAACTTAAACCTCCAAGGAAGGTTCTTGGCTATCACTCACCTCCAAGGATTTTTGAACCGTTGAAGCTTCAATCATTTAATCCATTTGTGAGTGAAACCTTTCAAGTGCCAATTCATTTTGGAGATTATTCTCCAAAAAGTCTTCCAAGGCATTTTGCTCATTGTTTCCTTCATCAAGTAAACACTTCAACATGAGCTTGAACTCTCCATTTCGAGCATGCTCAATTTCCTCCACTTCTTCACCCCTAAACTTTTCATCACAAAAAGTAGAATCATCATAGCGGGGGTTTGGGGAAGGGACGGTCTACACAATCATACCAATGACCATTTTGGCAATCACACCTATCACAAATACTCCACTCATAGGTTTGGGATTGTGCACACAATCCACCCTGGGAGAATTTAAATAATTTCGCCACGAGTGTGGTCCTCCACAATAAGGACAATGGTCATCAAAGTATGAACAACTACCATCCGACCACTTTTCATTATATAATGCCATATTTTTTTAAATCAAATATCAAGAAACCAAACAAGAAACAAATAAGAAAAATAGACCAAGGTAAGAAAAATAATCACACAAATATTCACAAGTTTGGATCAAAGCACTTATACTTATTTCTCAAACAACCTAATTTACGCCAATTGTTCCCCGGCAACGGCGCCAAAATTTGATACGCTCAAATTACACCTCAAAATAGTGTAAGCGGTTGATGTCAAATATAATAACCCAACAAGGTTGGGGTCGAATCTCACAGAGAACAATATGAAGGCAATTAGGAATGTAAGAGAATTATCACTTATCGCGCAGATATTTATATCTTATTGCAAAAATATAGACTAACCTAGAAAGCAAGTAAAATTATCAATGGCAACAAGTATGAATGCTTCGGGAATTACGGTCAAGTAACGATCCAATGTATTTCATGATTTTACAAATATGAGCGAGTTTATGTTAATTAGCCACGGATAATAATTCTAAATTAGATTTTTCCAAAGACTAACAAGATTTTCTAATTGAATTATTCCTAACCCAATTAAGAGATTAAGCACACCTGGATATGGCTACAAGTAGTTCAATCCTTTTCCTAGGTAGAATCTATAAAATGAGGGTTAAAGCCTCAAGTTCTTATTAATTAATCTTTCCCAACCCCAAATTATCTTTTCCAAAATTAATTCGGAGTTCATGGGCGAGCCCTAGGGTTAGCTAATCCCTTTGGAAATATTAAAGAACAAGAATAATTAAAATAACAATAACTCACTTCATAAATAACTAAAAATTATTCAATACATAAGCACAACAAGGTATTTAATCCACATTCTAAATATGAATATTTCCATAAACAAGATTCAAGTGTTGGAAATAAATACTACACACTTAAATATTCAATACAAAGCAAGGAAATGAAGAAATAAACATAAATGGGTAAGAAAACCTTAACCACAAGCTTGAAATCTTCAAAACCCAAGTGTGTGTGCAAACCCTAGCTTCAAGACTTGTTCTTCCTTGTCTTCAAGACACAAAAATATGTTTAACAATGCCAAAGATACTGAAAATGTCTGCTAGATCGGGTATATGCGAGTTTGGGATTGAGAAATTGTGTCTTTACTATTCTGTCCAGATTTGATGCCCGATGACCGCAGCTGTGGATGAATCCTCGCAGGTGCAGTTCCGCAGAAGTGGAAACCCAATCGCAGGTGTGTTTCCAAATGTTTTGCTCATATTCCGCATATGCTGACCAAATACCGCACCTGCGACATGAATACCTTTGCATTGTAGGAATCACTGAAACATTTCACCCAATATCTTTTTGGCTTGA
>ML288921.1:538-47805 GCA_005239495.1 Nicotiana undulata
TGATGTTCTGTACGAATTATTACTGATATATGATGAAATTGAGCTAAGATAGCTGTGAATTAAATGTACATACTATTCAGATAAGAATTATGAATTTCATCAATTGAGTATTGTGTTACACCGGATATAATTGATAAAAAGCAAGAAACAAATGAGATAAGTCCTGATATTGAGTTGTTGAGCTAAACGAAGGTGGTTGAAATTCCTTCCTATACTTGAATTGTTCCATCATGGTGATATTATGAGCAAAGTGGATAATATGATAAAATCCTAACTTTGGCTATCAAGTGAGATGTGAGTATCCGATCCCGTTGAGTGTGGGCGAGTCGGTACCACGGTGTCTACATATACACATATATATATGCATTCATGCAGTCATATATACGCATTCATGCATTCATGGCCCCCGAGTCACAGGTATGATTCGTGATCGGGGAGAACTTATATTTTCATTGCCCCTGAGTCACAGGTTTGATTCGTGATCAGGGAGGAATTACACTTATATTTTTACCAGCCCCTGAGTCACAGGTTTGATACGTGATCAGGGAGAGATCAGACTTATTTTACTAGCCCCTGAGTCACAGGTTTGATTCGTGATCAGGGAGAATTATACTACTAATTTCATCGGCCCCCGAGTCACAGGTATGATTCGTGATCGGGGAGAACTTATATTTTCTTTGCCCCTGAGTCACAGGTTTGATTCGTGATCAGGGAGGAATTACACTTATATTTTTACCAGCCCCTGAGTCACAGGTTTGATACGTGATCAGGGAGAGATCAGACTTATTTTACTAGCCCCTGAGTCACAGGTTTGATTCGTGATCAGGGAGAATTATACTACTAATTTCATCGGCCCCCGAGTCACAGGTATGATTCGTGATCGGGGAGAACTTATATTTTCTTTGGCCCCCGAGTCACAGGCATGATTCGTGATCAGGGAGAGTTTTACTTTGCATCATTGGCCCCGAGTCACATGTATGATTCGTGATTGGGAGATTATATATATATATATATATGTCATTGCCCCCGAGTCGCATGAATGATTCGCTAGCGGGGATAGATATTTTCCCACAAGTCGCATGGATGATTCGCGATCGTGGAGATTTTATCGAGTCAGCGCANTTATGACCCACCCTTATGACTTTGGCCGATAGTCTTGTCCGTGTCAGTTATATATATATATACATACATAAGCATTTTCATTGAGTTGGGGTCGTGCGATGATGAGTTGAGAAACGATACTAAGTACTGGAAAGTGAATAATTGAGATAATAAGATAAGACATTTCAGATAATGAGAAGAAAACAAGTGATACATATGATCAGCTTACAAAGAAAGGTTATGTTTGAGATTAGTTACATGTTTGTTGATTACATGTCCTTATACTTGATGTATTTTCTCACATGATTTATTGCTCGGTATGTACCTTATTTTATTTTGTACTAGACCTTAGTGAGCATATAGTCTACCTCTCGTCACTACTCTTTACGAGTTTAGACGGGATACTCACTGGGTACATATTTGTTTATATGTACTCATGCTACACTTTCTTTCTTTTTTTCTGCACTTGATTGTGCAGGTCTTGAGGCTGGCCCGTCTGGTCGTCCGTCCGCTGGTAGATACTGATCACGGTGTCACTCCATACGGTGAGTTGTCTTCTTGGCGTCATCTTGACAGCACCCTGGAGCCTTCTAGTTTCATTTTGCTCAGTCTTTTGTTTCAGATTGCGGCTTGTATTCCTGTATATATATTTCAGTTGCTGTATCTATGTAGCCGCCCGTTGACACTGTGACACTAGTCCTGGCACACACTTTTTGTAGTTATGTTGGGTTTCGGGGTTGTATATATTTGGCCTAGCTGTGGTTCAGCTTGTATCTACGGCCTTACCTCATATCGCTGTTATATTCCGCATTATAATTGTTATAAATCGTAAATAACTAGAATATCGAGTTCTGGGGTAGTATCTCCTAAGGATTTATATGTTGGCCTGCCTAACCTCACCGTTAGGTGGCATCACGACCTGAACCGGGTTTTGGGTCGTGACAGTTATTATGTGAACACCTAGTCAGTATGCGTCAGATCTAGTAACCTCGTTAAAACTATGCAAAAATGGCTAAAAAAACATTTCTGCAAATTCGACATTGTCTTCAATGTATTTCATGTCTTTAAAATCAGGGTCAAGGACTTGCATTTCACTAGTGTTGTCTCTCATAAGAAAAATAATCAGTATCACGAACGCCTAGGCAAACCTTAGGCCCAATGACATGAAAATCAACCGTTTTATGTCTTGCTTATATTAAAAGCGATTTGTAGAACTAATCAGTCTCTTCTGAAATCCTTAGAACTTCGTTGTTTGTCATTGTTTTCACTCCTGCTTTGCCTAACAACCGATGGATTTTCCAAACAATTATCCCTGCTACAAAATCATTCTATTTGAATCCTTGCTCTATTTTAAATTTACTGGTTTCTGAAATAGTTTACTCATTCTCCTTTTATTAAAGTTTTCTTAAACTACTCACTTCTACCCTGCTTTGAACTGCTGAATCTTTTAAAGTCACTTCCCCTTTTGGATCACTCTGTTATTTTAAAATCATGCTTTACTGATTTTTTTAAAACTTCCCACTTACTTTTACTAGGAACTTCATTAAGCTGCTGTGCACTTTTCAAATCCTGCTCCTGTCTTTAAATTACTGGAATTTTAGAATCAATCATTCTCTTCTTAAGACTACTATGTTTTAATTGAATTCCCTGCCTTAATTACTGATTTTTCAAAGAATCAGTCCTCTGCAAAAACTGCTGAAACTTACTGTTTCCACTCAAATCTCCTGTTTTAAGTTCTAATTTTGAGACCTTTTTTGTGTTCGAGACGTGTTATTTATGTGTTTACTTGTGGATGGATCTGAGAGCCTCTTATCTGCCTTTATGTGCTGCCATACTTGTAGTCCTAATTATTTTATATGTCGCTTAGAATGTTGTCCTTTTAAACCTAAGGGTTCAACCTAGTACACACCTTGTAGGATTAGTAGTCCTAAACACCTTCCAGGACTTATAGAATGGGACATGTAATAACATGCAATAAGCTTTCGTGACCAACGCACGCGTTTAAATACCTTTACGGGGTGGGAAGGGTAGAATATGGATATGATGACCGGTGTGCTAATACCACGTGTAGCCCCTCATTGAGGATGTGACATATCGGGTATTGCATTGATGTGATCTGTATTACTTTAAACCTAGGACAGTCCTTTTCAAATGTTTTTCTCTAATGTTTTTCCAAAACCTTTAAAAAATTTGTACTTGTTTGAAATCCCCTCTTATATGAACCTTATTTGCTATTTGTTTACCGTCCAAATTCAAAAAAAATTCTTGGCTGGGACCCACAGTTGTGGATCTTGAGGGGTGCCTAACACCTTCCCCTTAGGATAATTTCAAGCCCTTACCCAATCTCTGGTAATGTAAACTAGTTTCATGAGTTATGTACTCTAGGTGCCCTAACGCACCACAAAATCGTTAGGTGGCGACTCTTCCTTAAAACTTTTCCTTTAAGGCATTGTCCAAAATGTCATAAACCCGATCTCTCTGTACCTAACCCGTGTGGAGGATAAAAAAAAAGGGGGTGCGACAGCATGGCGACTCTGCTGGGGATAATCCCTAGGCTTTTACCATTACAAGTTGCTTTGTGAATTTGGACCTTTAATTTTTTTAAATGCTTGCACCTTTTTCCCGTTCCCCACTATATGTTATTAACTGTTTAATTTCACAAAGTATTTATTTTGCCTAAACGAAACTGACATATCTTCATGTTTTCTTTGTAACTGCTTTCAATTATAACTAATGTATTTTCTTTCTTTACCGCTTTCCTCAACGTGAAAATACATGCCTATTTGTTTAAATGCTATTTATTGCATATCATGATCTGCATTCATATTCCACTCGTGCCAAACAAAATCCTATATCAACGCTTACAATGAGTGGTTGCGCTATTCCAATATTACTACCCCCTAAATTCGGAAAGGCGTATTTGCGGTAAAACTAGTTGATCAGCGGTGCAGTCGATAGTTTCGTGCCTTCCCCCTTGAGTTGTCCTCTCAAGGGTACCGTTCTAAAACCCCATAGAAACCTTACTTTATCGTAATGTTGCATGCATCATGGTAAAACCTAGCTAGGCTAATGTGTTGTCTGCACAATAGCCTTTAAGATAGCCTTGTCCAAAGTCCATTGGGTTTCCCTGGAACCCAAACAGACGCCTTCACGTTCTGTGCATTTATTTGGGAACTAAATGCTCTTTGCTAATTATTGATGATAAATAGTCGAGTCTGATGGGGGTAAGGTCCTAACCATCTTTATTTTGCAGAGATGAGGCACGAAACCCCCCAGATTCGGCATGGTCTCCAATATCCACCTAAAACTGTTAAACTGGTGGGAAGATCTTCACTCCAGCGACAAAACGCTCGTCAGGAAACATTTGGGCAACCTGCCCTCTCTTTTGGATATTCATGTAACGACCCGACCGATCGTTTTGCATATTCGGACCCCGATTCCCCAAATAATACTTCACGTAGCGACTTATTATGATTTGTGACTTGCAGGGACAGGTTCGGTATTTGGAAGTGTTTAGAATAGTATAGGAACACTTGGTTCCTTAAGGTTGGCTTTTAAGGCCAAGTTTGACTTCGGTCAACATTTTGAGTAAACGACCTCGGAATCGAGTTTCGACGATTCCAGTAGCTTTGTATGATGATTTCGGACTTGTACGTATGTCCGATATGGGTTTTGGACGACCCGAGAGCGTTTCAGCGCCAAATAGCAAAATAGAGTTTCCTTAAGTTTGAAATTTGGTTTGGAATGTAATTTTGTGTTATCGAGGTCCGAACAAAATTCCGAGTTCGGGAATAGTTCTGTTATGTCTTCCATGACTTGCCTGTAAATTTTGGTTTCATTCCAAGTGGTATAAGTCGGTTCGGCGCATTGAAACCGAATTCAAGAACTTAGAAATTCTTAAGTTTGATTCTAGAGGTTTTGAGGGGTGATTTTGAGATTTAGCGTTGTTTTGGGTGTTCCGAAGGCTCGAGCGAGTCCGTATTTTGAATTAGGACTTGTTGGTATAATTGCACGGGGGCTCGAGTGGGCCCAAGTGCCTCCCGGACATCAAACGGAGCCAAAAAAAACCAGCAGCTTCAGCTGTTGGTGCACCAGATCTGGTGTGACCGCAGGTGCGGTTGCCCAAGTCGCAGGTGCGAGACCGCCCTTGCGGTCAAGGCTCCCCAGGTGCGACCCCCAGAGGAGCTGGTCCAATTTCGCAGGTGCGGGCGCGACCTCGCAGGTGCGGCCCCAGGCCTCCTAGGCCACTTCCGCAGGTGCGAGACCGCATGTGCGAGATCACTGGAGGCAGTGATCTCATTTAATACGGGATTTGGCCATTTTTCACCAATTCTTCTCCTCCATTGGCGATTTTGAGAGCTTTCAAGAGGGTATTCGGCCTAGCTACTAAGAGGTAAGTAAATTCTATTTAAATGTTAAATTATTACACCAAAACTTGGGTAGATTAACATCTAATTAGTGGAAATCAAAGGGGTTAGAGTGAAAACCTAGGGTTGATGAACTTTAGGGAATTTCATCACTTTTCTACCATGAAATCATATAAAAACTATATATTAATGACCCTTAGGCTATGGGTGAGTGTTATCTTCGAAAATTTCTGGAATCCGAGCATGTGGGCCCGGGGGTATAGTTTGGAATTTCTTCAAGAATGGTGACTTTACTAAATAAGTAGGAGAATTTCCATACTTTGAGAATGCATTGACGTATTTATATATCATTTGACTAGTTTCGGGTCCTCGGGTGTAAGGTTTGGAGTTTTGGGCGAGTTCTTGGCCGGGAAGTTGATCATACGCGAGGTGAGTCACCTTTCCAACCTTGTAAGAGGGAATTGTCCCCATAGGTAAATGTAAACGATTGAATTGTTCTTATTTGCGGGGGCTACGTACGCGCAAAGTGACGAGAGTCCGTGCGTAGCTACTACTTTGTTGTGTCGGGTAGAAATTAGGATTTCACAAGCATGCCTCTATGTGCCTTACCTGCATCTTTACTTGTGTTCCTGGTTGCTCATTATCCTTGAAATTGACATGAGGAATTAGGAAGCTATGTGTAAGTTAAGTGCATAAATCCTTGAATTTAAGAATAATCCATGATAAATTCATGAATTTCCTGATAGTTTTGTGTATGTCTACGAGCACCCGTGTCGCATGTATAATTCGTGAGCGGGGTAGGATTATATTTATGTCAACCGCGTCGCATGATCGATTCGCGAGCGGAGTAATAGATGCATCTATGGTTCGTGTCGCTCGACCCTCGGTAGTGCACATTTAAATTTATGCGTCGCTTCGGCCGTACGCCTCGGCATATTATATGTTATGTGCTTGATTGAGAGTCTTATTATTATTCTTACCAATTAATTGTTCTGTGAGAAAGAAACTTGTGATTTTTCTTTTTTTGTGTTCAATATTGTTACTTGGCCCTTGCAGGGAGATTGTTATCTTTGTAAACTGATGCTTCATGTCTACTTGTTTTCCTTAAATGATTATTACTGTTTAGATTCATTAAATCATATTATCGATGACGACCCTAGTGAGTAACACATCTACCTCTCGTCACTACTTCTTCGAGTTTAGACGGGATACTCATTGGGTACATATTTGTTTATATGTACTCATACTAGACTTCTGTACTTAAATGTACAAGTTCTGAGGTTGTTGCACCTGGTCACCATTCGGGTGTTCGTCGCTGAGAGTACTACCGATATTTGACTACACGGTGAGATGCTCTTCCTGGCGTTCTGCAGTGGCACTGTGGAGTTTCTATCATTTTTGGGATATTCATGTCTACCCCCTTTCAGACAGTTGTACATTCATTTTGTCTGTTTGTATATTCCACTAGTCACCTGTGGACTTGTGACACTAGGTCTTGGCACATGTAGGTTATTCACTAGTACTATATTACTCTGTTTTATGCTGGCAAACGATTTTTGAGTTACTTTAAATTACATTGCCTCGTTTCCTCACTTTCATTTAAGGACTGCTTAAATTAAAACAGGATAAGTATTCGAACGTCTCATTGTTTAAGTAATTTCGTTAGTAACTAGCGTCGGCTTGCCTGACTTCGGTGTTGGGCGCCATCACGACCTGAGTAAGAATTCGGGTCGTGACAATTCAGCCTAACAAAATGATGATAGAGGCTGCTACCTTATTCTGGGATTGTGAACAGTCAGTATTCCGCTTTGGAAACAATGAAATGACACCACTGCTGGAATAAATATGAGGTTTGGCCAGTTTGGTTTGGGAATCTCCAGGGTTGCTGATGCCTGAGAATCGCACAGGCGGGGGTTTTCTCAAAATGTTGGGTCTGAAGAAAAATCCGGACTTGGTATGTTTAAAGGTTTCGTACATCCCTTTTGATTACTTGTACGAAAGGTTCGGTCATAGCAAATAAAACCGCACCTATCAGGACGAGTTCGCCCTCACTTCTCTAGGGCACATCCATCGCCGAGTGTTTGTTTTCATGGTCTGTTTTCTGGGTTTAATGGTGTCCCCGATAAAGAAGGAGAGGATTCGCACTAGGTTGGCCATGGTCACTAACACTTTAATGGAAGGGATCAACGGACAGGACTTCAGCATTGTGCCTATGATCATTGCAGACATATACCGAGCCTTAGAAATGTGTCAACGGGGAGCAAAGCATTTCGAAGGTTGCAACTTATTACTTCAATTTTGGCTCATTGAACATCTGCAAAGGGGTGACTACCGACAAGACATACATCGAAGAATCTGGGATGACCATATCGCTTTCCACCACCCAAAGCGAATGAACTATATTCCAGACATGTTCGCTCAGCTGGAAAATGCCGAGGGATGGGTTGAGTTACTGGGGAATTTTACCGAGGACCAGATTTAGTGGATGTTTGAATTGTTTCCAACGGACGAATTTATCATCCGATCCCGAGAAGCTTCATTTCTGATATTGATTGGTCTGAGGGGAACGTGCCCTTACGTCCCTCTCCGAGTTATGAGGCAAGCAGAGAGGAGGCGGGTTATACCAAGGGTTGAGAAGATGAGACATCTTCGAGCAGACTTCCAGGATGACGATAGCCCTCACAAGTGCCAAGCCCAGCATTTGTGGCACTGCAAGATTGTACTTGAGAAAGACACCATCGATCCAGACAGGTATCATGCCGGTTGTACTCCTTTATATCTAAGTTGGTTAGAAGAAGATATGGAGGGTCGATTCGAGCCAGGATTCGCTCAGGGTCATCGTGTCATAGATGAGAAGGCCGAAGCGCAAGTTAAATTCAACAATCTACGCAAGAGGCTCCGTGAATGTGAGAATAATCATCACTAGATACACGAGTCCAGCAAAAAGCTGATTGAAGAATGGAAGGATATGGCTATCAGCTCCAACAAGAGGCTAGGGTACTTGGAGCGAGGTATAGTCGAGCTGGAGGAAACGTTCATCAAGAGGGAGCCGAAGGAGGATATCTATCCAGGACCTACTTACTGCTGGGATTTCGCGAGTTGGGAAAGCTGATCGAGGGGAGCAGGAATGCCGAATCTGGGGAAGGCCCTTCTGGGACCAAGTAGATAGGGGTTGTCTTTTATTTTGTCTTCTTTGATGTAATAAGGCCATTGGCCATCAGTGACTTTTATTTTTCGCATATTTAGAGTCATTTTTATCATCAATAAAATGAGGCATTTAGCATTTCAAGTTCTCCAAATTAATTTGTCGCTAGGCCTACCTCGGGCACAAAGAGGTTCCCCAACTTAGGATGCGTTTTACACTTTCGCATTACGTGTTTAAATTACCGCAATATTCTTTATAATCCTCACTGACTTCGTTACCTTTTTGTTTTTCCTTTATTTATTATTCCCCTCCCCAAAGGTTAGTTCGTGCATTCTGGAATCATCAGTCTATTGCACAAGATCCAAGGGCCCACCTCCTACTCTGGGCAAAAACAAAGGCAAAAGTAAGATGGAAGATTCCAGCGGCGCCACCCAAGACAATAGGGTTGAAGGGGTAGAGGCCACAGACGGCGGGGGTATTCAGGTTTTGCATGAGAACATGTCACCACTGGAACAAAAGCTGCTGAAATTTCAAGAAGAACTTGATCAGGTCCGGAATCTGGCCAATCTGTCTTTTTCCCTCAACATCCCTGACGTCTCCCCTACACCTCCACCGAATATCCCAAAATAGACAAATCACCCTGCACTTCATCGTCACACCACTCCCCCAAAGAACCAAACTCTCCCAGCACAGTGCAACACTTTCCACAATACTCCACCTCCACCCCCGGGACCTCAGACTCACACAAAAGATCACCTCCTTGCCTACAAAAATCCCATCTACGTGGAGACTGTGACTCACTCCACCCCACCTGTCTTACATACATATGAGTCTGATAAGAAAGACCTGCTTATCAAGAATCTGGCTGAGGAACTTAGGAAGCTGACTAGCCGAGTCCAGGGTGTTGAAGGAGTCAAAGGGATCGAAGGTCTGAACTATGAAAACCTCTGCATACAGCCTGATGTCGAACTGCCCGAGGGGTACAAACCTCCAAAGTTCGAGATGTTTGACGGTACTGGTGATCCAAGGGTCCACCTGAGGACCTACTGTGACAAATTGGTCGGCGTAGTAAAAGATGAAAGGATCCGCATGAAGCTATTTATGAGGAGTTTGAAGGGAGATGCACTATTTTGGTATATCAGCCAAGACCCCAAGAAGTGGTCCCACTGGGTAGGTATGGCAAATGACTTCATGGACAGGTTTAGATTCAGCACAGAGAACGCACCAGATGTGTTCTATATCCAGAACTTGAGGAAGAAGCCCACAGAAACCTTTCGCGAGTATGCTACTCGTTGGAGGTCGGAAGCCGCAAAAGTCAGGCCTGCTTTAGAGGAAGAACAAATGAACAAATTCTTTGTTCTGGCTCAGGACCCGCAATACTATGAACGACTGATGATGGTTGAGGGTCAAAAGTTCTCCGACATTATCAAAATGGGAGAGCGGATTGAAGAAGGTATCAAGAATGGTATGGTTACTACCTTTGAAGCTTTACAGGCCACTAATAAAGCTCTGCAGTCCGGTGGTGTGTCCAGAAAGAAGGATGTGGGAGCCGTGATGGTTGCACAACAAGCTAAATCCCCGCCTAAATACTAGGTCTATCCTGCACCCCCGTTCACATATCAACCCGCTCCAAATTACCAAGCACCCTCACCTTCATACCAAACTCCACCACCCACGTACCAAGCTCCACCACCCACATATCAACCCACTTCACCCAAATACTCCCAACACGCTCCCGTCTACAACACCTATAACTCCCAGCCGTCTCACTACCAGTCACCTCCTACCCGTCAAAACTTCCCTAGGCCTCGCCCTAACTTTGATCGTCGCCCTCCAAAACAATACACCGTCACAGCCGAGCCCATTGATCAGCTGTATGAAAAGCTCAAAGTTGCTGGTTATGTCACACCTATCCCTGTTGTCACCCCTGAGAACCCTTCTAAGTGGGTTAACCCGAACAAATCTTGTGCATACCATTCTGGCATGAAAGGACACACCATCGATGAATGTCGCTCTTTGAAGGATAAGATACAAACCCTTATTGATAACAAGATTATTGTGGCCAAGGAATCCGTTTCAAACGTCCGTAACAACCCTTTACCAAACCATAAGGGTGAAGGTATCCATATAATTGAGATAGAAGATGATTGGGATCCCGAGGGGTCAATCAGGTTGATCATAGAAGGCGATGACCCAAAGAAACCTGCAATCACACTCAACCCGATCATAGTCCAGATCCAACCATATGAGAATGTTGAGGTGAATATGTCTATCCCACTTGAGTTTGAAGCAGCACCGCTGGCAAAGGCGAAGTCACCAGTGACAATTGAGGTTGATTTCATGTCTCCGGCAAAGGCACCCGCACCCGGTTGCAGTCTTACCGCCCAAAGCCCGTGTGCCATTTGAAGTAAGGGTAGTCGCACCAGCCCCCGTGGAAATGTCAACCACACCACCTTTCTATTCAAATGATATCCCTTGGGATTATACAGCTGAGGCGAGAAGGAAAAGTAAAAGAGGGTCTGAAGAAGCCATCGCAGCACAGGGTATGAAAAGAACTGGTAGAGTCTATACCCTTGAGCATCTGGCCAAGTCAAGAAAGCAGGCTGCCAACTGGCCTTCCCTCACTGAGACAGGTTCAGACGATCTTTGGAGGAAAATACAGGCTAAATAATATTCGGTCATCGACCAACTGAACAAGACACCAGCACAAATATCCATTCTCTCTCTGCTGCAGAACTCTGAGATGCACATAAATGCTTTGCTGAAAGTGTTGAGTGAAGCCTATGTACCAAAAAATATCACTAGCGGGGAAATGGCCAACATGGTAGGCCAAGTACTGGAAAGCCAAAAAATCACTTTTCACAAAGACGAGTTGCCACCTGAGGTATTGGGACATAACAAGGCTCTGCACATCACTGTGCAATGCAAAGATTATTTCATAACCAGGATTCTTGTCGATGGAGGGTCCAGTCTTAACATATGTCTGCTGATAACACTCAAGAAGGTGGGGTAAGGGACTACATGAGATAAAGGATAGAGCGATCAACGTGAAATCCTTCGACGGTTCTCAAAGGTCTACCATTGGGGAGATCAGTCTATGTCTGTAGATGGGACCGACTTGGTTCGAGGTGGACTTTCAGGTGATAGATGTGCCGGCATCTTACAATCTGATGTTAGGACGACCCTTGATCCACGCTGCTGGGGCCGTAGCGTCAACACTACATCAGGCAGTAAAATTCAAGTCTAACCACCAAGAGGTGATCATCCACGGCGACGGTAGCAACCCTATTTACAATCGCCAGACTATCCCTGTAATTGATGGAAAGAGAAAACTGGGTGGAGGAACTTATCACCATATCGAGCGGGTCAATGTTGTCGACAAGGAAAAATGGTGGGATAGCAAGATCGAGAGAATCTTGAATTGGGGAGGATACGATCCAAGCAAAGGGCCCGGTAAGAACCTCCAAGGGATCACGAAACCCATCAAGCTCAAGAAACATGGTACCACTTTCGATCTGGGGTATGAGTATACATGGGAAGAATTCAAAAACTGGTCGCCCCCATGGCGCGGTCACTATTACCCCTTGGAGCAGCCAATGCCTCATTTTGAGCAGACTTTTTAGCAGGCTGATATCATCTATGGGTCCGACGAAGAAGAAGCACTGGCGGCAATAAGGGACTTGTTTCTAGATGACGAGGACATGGATTGTTGTGTTGTTCTCGAGGAGGAGGGGGAGGAAGGCCCTTCTATACAGGCAGTGAGCGGAGGAGCTCGTCTCAAGAACTGGTCCATCCGTACGACCAAAGCTCGACAAGCCTCGGGCATTACTATTACTTATCTTGATGAATCAACGACTGTGACATGCAACGAGGCAACGCAACAAACGGATTCCGTTTCAGACGAGGATGATATACCTGAGGATATTGTTAAAGAGGTCGAGAACTTTGAGAATATACCTAAGTCCAACCTAGATGAGACTAAGGTCGTCAACCTAGGGGATCCAGAGAACGTCAAAGAAACACGCACCAGCTTTCATCTGTCGCCATCAGAAATGAAAGAATACACAGAGCTTTTAAAGTAGTATGAGGACATATTCGCCTGGTCATATGATGACATGACTGGCCTCAGCACATCTATTGTGGCCCACAAGTTGCCAACCAATCCAACATGCCCACCGGTAAAGCAAAAGCTCAGGAAGTTCAAACCAGACATGAGTTTGAAAATCAAAGAAGAGGTCACCAAGCAGATCAACACCAGGGTTCTCCGGGTGGTCGAATACCCAACATGGTTAGCCAACATTGTGCCTGTGCCAAAGAAAGACGGAAAGGTCAGAGTCTACGTCGACTACCGGGATCTTAATCGGGCCAGTCCAAAGGATGACTTCCCCTTGCCAAATATACACATCCTAATTGTCAACTGCGCTAAGCATGAGCTGCAGTCCTTCATAGATTATTTTGCTGGTCACCATCAGATTTGGATGGATGAGGAAGATGCTGAGAAAATGGCATTCCTTACGCTGTGGGGAGTGTATTGTTACAAGATGATGCCATTCGGTCTGAAGAATGCAGGAGCCACCTACATGAGGGCTATGACTACTATATTACATGACATGATTCACAAGGAGATCGAGGTATATGTGGACGACGTCATCATCAAATCAAAGAAAGTCGCTGACCATATGGAAGATTTGAGAAAATTCTTCAACAGGTTGAGGAAGTACAATCTGAAGCTTAACCCTGCAAAGTGTGCATTCGGGGTTCATACTGGCAATTTGTTGGGGTTCATTGTCAGTCGTCGAGGAATAGAGCTAGATCCATCAAAGTTCAAATCCATCCAAGAATTTCCGCCACCGAAGAACAAGAAAGATGTTATGAGTCTCCTGGGTCCTGGGGAGGCTCAATTACATCAGTCGTTTCATATCCCAGTCTACCGTCATTTGTGAACCAATTTTCAAGATGTTGAGAAAGGACACTGCAACCAAGTGGACCGAAGATTGTCAAAAGGCCTTCGACAGAATGAAGGAGTACCTCTCAACACCACCAGTCCTAGTACCACCCGAGCCAGGTAGACCTTTGTTACTCTACCTTGCTGTGTTTGATGGAGATTTCGGTTGTGTTCTTGGGCAACATGATGAAACAGGAAGAAAGGAGCAAGCAATTTACTACCTCAGCAAGAAGTTCACTCCGTATGAGGCCCGGTATTCTCTATTGGAACGCACTTGCTGTGATCTGACTTGGGTCGCACAGAAGCTGAGACATTATTTCTATGCGTATACGACATACCTCATATCCAAGATGGACCCGTTAAAGTACTTCTTCCAGAAGCCCATGCCCACTGGCAAACTAGCCAAATGGCAGATCCTGTTAAGCGAGTTCGACATTATTTACGTGACTCAGAAGGCGGTCAAGGGACAAGCATTAGCAGATCATCTTGCTGAAAATCCTGTGGACGGAGAATACGAACCATTGAAAACGTATTTTCGCGATGAAGAAGTGTCATTCGTAGGGGAGGACATTGCAGAACCCTATGATGGTTGGAGAATGTTCTTGATGGGGCCGCAAATTTCAAAGGCGTAGGTATAGGAGCAGTCCTAATATCAGAAACCGGTCAGCACTATCTGGTATCCACCAAACTCAGGTTCCCCTGCACCAACAACATGGCTGAATATGAGGCTTGCATCTTGGGGCTCAACCTGGCCATCGACATGAATGTTCAGGAATTATTAGTGATTGGTGATCCATACCTATTGATACACCAAGTACAAGGAGAATGGGCGACCAAGAAATCCAAGATATTGCCATATCTACATCGTGTACAGGAATTAAGAAAGAGGTTCACAAAGATAGAATTCTGACACGTCCCCAGAATCCAGAATGAGTTCACTGATGCATTAGCTACTCCGTCATCTATGATCCAACATCCAGATAAGAATTTTATTGATCCTATCCCGGTGAGGATCCACAATCAGCCAGCCTACTGCGCCCATGTTGAAGAAGAAGCAGATGGAAAGACTTGGTTTCATGATATCAGGGAATACTTGGCAAAACGAGAATATCCAGAGCTTGCAAATGCTACTCAGAAACGCACACTTCGATGGTTATCAAACAATTTCTTTCACAGCGGAGGAATCCTGTACAGGAGGACTCCTGATTTGGGTTTGCTAAGATGCGTCGAAGCAAGAGAAGCAACAAAACTATTGGAGGAAATACATGCAGTCCTCATATGAACGACTTTGTTCTAGCAAAGAAGATACTTCGGGCTGGTTATTTCTGGATGACCATTTAAACAGACTGCATCCAGTATGTCCGAAAATGCCACCAATGTCAGATACATGGGGGTATGATAAAGGTACCTCCCGATGATCTTAATGCAACGAGTTCACCATGGCCGTTCGTCGCGTGGGGCATGGATGTTATTGGACCAATCGAGCCTGCCGCCTCCAACGGACACAGGTTTATTCTGGTCGCCATTGATTACTTTACTAAATGGGTCGAAGCAGCCTCCTACAAAACAGTTACTAAAAAAGTCGTGGCCGATTTTGTCCACGACCGCATTGTTTGTTGGTTCGGAGTTCCTGAGTCAATCATCACCAGTATTGGTTCCAATCTAAATAGCGACTTGATGAAAGCGATGTGTGAAGCCTTCAAGATCAAACACAAGAATTCCACAGCGTACAGACCTCAGATGAATGGATTCATTGAGGCTGCCAACAAGAACATCAAGAAGATATTGAGAAAGATGATAGAAAAGCACAAGCAATGGAATGAGAAGTTGTCATTCGCCTTACTAGAATACCGCACCACGGTTCGCACATCAACCGGGGTAACTCCTTACATGTTGGTTTATGGTACAGAAGACGTCATTCCTGCTGAAGTCGAAATTCCATCTCTAAGAATCATACAAGAAACTGAGCTCAGCGATGCAGAGTAGGTAAGAATCCGTTGTGAGAAATTGGCCCTCATAGACGGGAAAAGAATAAACGCGGTTTGTCATGGTCATCTATACCAAAATAGGATGATTAGAGCCTTCAACAAGAAAGTCAAGCCGAGATGATTCACACCGGGGCAGCTGGTGTTAAAGAAAATCTTTCCTCATCAAGACGAAGCCAAAGGGAATTCTCTCCCAATTGGCAAGGCCCGTACATGGTTCACCGAGTGCTGATAGGAGGGGCACTCATACTTGCAGAAATGGATGGAGAAATTTGGTCTAAACAAATCAACTCAGATGCAGTCAAACGCTATTATGTGTAACTCTTTAGGCTTTTTTCAAATGTTATAAATTGAACTACGCCTGACCTGATTCCCGTTTAAGAGGGGATACGTAGGCATCCCTATGGGTTCGGTCACATCTTAATAAAATTTTCATTTCCCCCCACGAATGGAAACTGGGAAAGAATTTTAAGGAGGGTCCACAAAATTCCGAAGCAAGTTCAGCCGAGCACCGCACCAGTAACAGCTAGAAGCCTTCACCCATCAAACTGGGGCAGAATTTTGAGGAGGGCCCTCAAAAATTCCATAGCAAGAGAGGTTTGCAATGTCTTGAACCATGTCGTGGTCTTCGGTTCATCCAAAAGAAATTATTTCAAATATTAAGTTATATCCTTACAAAACCATACATGTTTATTTTCTCGAAAACAACTTGTTTTAGCAACGCTACCCCTGTGGTACAAACAAAGTTATCATCATCAAGAAGACAGGCCAATCCAAGCCAGCGGGGATGCGAACTAACCCTCCCTTACAGAACTCACGATTTTTCTTTGGATGCAGGCATAGAGGAGGCGAAAGCCCAAAACTTGTTATCTCCCAGCAAGATGTATGTTTTTCAATGACACGCTTTCAAACTCGCCGCACATGCCGATATTATCATCATTGCAAACGACACTTCATTCGCAACAATCGTATCACCGCACTTTATCATCAACTAAGAACTCTTACTGTCGTTTTATTTTCTGCATTGCATAAGGCTGCCTTCTGAGGTTCCACGCTACCTCCCTCTGCATTTTATTTCCTGCATTGCATAAGGCTACCATTCTGCCTTCCGAGGTTCCACGCTACCTCCCCCGCATTTTATTTCATGCACTGCATAAGGCTACCATTTTGCCTTCCGAGGTTCCATGCTACCTCCCTTGCATTTTATTCCCTGCATTGCATAAGGCTACTATTGTGCCTTCCGAGGTTCCACGCTACCTCCCCCGCATTTTATTTCCTGCGTTGCATAAGGCTACCATTTTGCCTTTCGAGGTTCCATGCTACCTCCCTTGCATTTTATTCCCTGCATTGCATAAGGCTACTATTGTTCCTTCCGAGGTTCCACGCTACCTCCCCTTGCATTTTGCACTGCATAACGCTACCATTCTACCTTCCTAGGTTCTACGCTACCTCTCTCCGCACTTTACTTCATTACGTAAAGCTCCCATCTACCTTTTCAAAGCAACCACCTTTCGTGACACTGTTTATTTACGCTTTCTTTCGGGATAAGCTCTGCCCCTCTTTTCTTTGCAAATCGCAAGACTAAGCACTGTCTTGTTAGCATCATACTACTGCATTCTTCATGGGCTGAAATATCGCCAACTTGTCCAAAGGCGTCATCGGTCAGAGGCACCATCTTCATAGCCCGAGAACATCATTTCATGGCCCGAGGATCTCTTTTTTTCAACTTGCATATCATTATTCAAAGGCATCATGGGTCGGAGGCACCATCCTCATGGCCCAAGAACATCATTTCATAGCCTGCGAATCCCGCATCAAGGGATTCATGGCCCAGGACATCATGGTCTAAGGACATCATCCTCAATTGTCCAAAGACAACATTCATAGTCCAACGGGAACTTGCATCATGTTTATATTATGCACAATATATGCTTGTTATTTATTTACAGATAATCCGTCTGGGACAGCCATCCAGGAAAGAGCAGACCGCTCCAGTTCCCCAGACGACCCCGTAAGACCTTCCTACTTTTACCTTACCTCGCACCTTGCGTCCGTTCTTGTGAAATGTCACCGTTATATTTCGCCGGTGATTCCGGAACTACATACGGCCTGATTCCTATAAAACCAGGGATATGTAGGCAGCTCAGAATCTAGGGTGCGGTCTAATTCTCTCGCACAGTTTCCTCTCGGTCATAATTGGCCATCATATCTTTACCCGACAACTCTTTCATCTTTCCCGGGTAAAGAGGGGCAGTTGTTGATACCCAATTTTTCCTCAAATTATTTTGCAAACTTGCATATAAGCTTTCAAAATTACTCTTTGTAATAATGAGTATTTTTCATATTTTTCCATATTTTTATTAAATTATTTTTCCGTTTATTTAATATTTCATATTTTAAATAATTCATAATTTATGCCATAAATAATTTCCAAAATATTTCTCAGCTCGGTATGTTATTTATAATCATTTTTTATCCAGTAAAATTCAATTATTTTACAAATTAGCCAGTTGGGTCTCATTTAATTTCAATTACAGCAATTTTACAATTATGGCCAATTGGACAATTTGTACTGTTTCAATTCGAAACTTATGCATTTTTTACACTTGATATTAGTTAATTACTGTAATTTTACCTATTTAAGCTTAACTTCATTTTTATACAAATTATTAGCTTTTAATTAATTAATTATCTATTTTATTACGGGTATTTAACACCTAGCCACATTTATTTAAATTCTAACCACATTTCAACCCAATCTCTAAACCAAATTAACCCCAACCCATCAGACTATTTAACCCAGCCCAATCCTAAAATTAACCCGACCCAACCCCTGATTAAATCTGAGTCGTTGATCAAATAAGATCAATGGCCCAGATCATCCCTTTCCTTAATTACTCCCAACAACCTCCTCCCCGACCCCTCATTTTTCGAGACCCCTCATCTCTATATATCTTGTCTCTCTCTCTCTCTCTATTCTCTCTAGAACCTTCCATGTTCTCTCCTTCTCCGATGAAGCTTCTCTTTTCTCCAGCCACCTCCGATCACCATCCTTCGACCACCAGCCGCCATAATGCCTCCTCTCTCCGGTTCACCTCATCTCTGAAGCCTTCAATGGTTTCAACCATGCCAAACGGCTACTGTAGCTACTTCTTGGGTTGTTTTCGTCCCTCTCCGGTGGGGTTTTGACACGATTATGCCATGACCACCACTATCTCTGAGTTTCACGTCAGGTTCTTCAGTTTTCTCTGGTTTCTTATGAAACCCTAATTTTTGTCCTAAAACATCTTAAATCTCTTGTATTTTTAACGATTTAAACTTATTCTTTTATGTTTTACACTATCCGTAACTCGATCTTTAAGATTCAACAGTTCTAAAACATTTTTGCTTCCTTTTAAAGTTAGGGTTTCTCTAAGTTTTTCTACACTGGTTTTAAATTGATTTCTTCTTTATGTTTAAACTTTCCCTTTGCATATTTCGACTGATTCTACATTCTTATTTTCTTTTAACTAGCCTATGTTAAAAAGCCCTAATTTTGAGATCTTCTTTATATAGTTCTTTGTGTTAGCCTGACTACTTGATTCTTGCTAAATTTCTGTGATTATCATGCTTCAATGGGTTATTGTTGAGTCGTCTGCCTACTTGTATCACCTCTTTGTGATTATATTCATATGTTTGTTCATCTCTTGCCTCCTTCTGTCAAGGTTGCTAAACCTGCATGTTTGTTGTGACTGTTTGCCTTACTTATATGTTGAAGTATGGTGTCATAACTCTCTCTTGACTAATTCTAATCTCCTTTGCTTGATGGCTTGATTGAAAGGTTCGTGTAAAACCCTAGAATGTTGTTCGATTGTTTAAATTAATTGATTTGTTGTAGTATCTTATTCTACTGAATCACTCCTTAATTGGAGTTTCTAAACTTGGTCTTAATTGTTTACTCTATTGCTTAGTAAACCTGATTCTTTCCTTGATTGAGTCTTGACTGATTTTTACTCTGCCTTATGTGACTATATGTGTTACCGTTTGAATTTGAATCCCTTGAATTAAGGGAGTGATTGTATTGATTTCTTGGTTAATTGATTCCGAGTTCCCTATTACTTAACAGGTCTGGATTCTTTCCTTATTTAAGTCTTGTACTGATTTTCATTTACCTTATATGGCTATATGTTTTTACCATTTTTGAGTTTGAACCCCTTGACTTAAGGGAACCGTGTATTTTCTTACACTAATTTGATTATGCCTTCTCTTGTTACCATGCATTTATGATTCTTACCTTATTTGATCACCTGTTTCCAAATATAAGTACTCATGCTCTTTCATTAAACAAAAAAAAAGGAAGGAGAACAATACAATGTTCTAAGCCTCCACTTACACACATACTTGTGTAATACTCTCTCTTTCTTTCTCTGCTTTACTACTCTTCTTTGCTCTTGGTTATTGTTAGCCGGTTGAAAGCCAAGGCTAACTATTGTGCTCCTATTTGGCTCTTTCATTCTGCTTGCTCTTTTCTCACTTGTATGTTCTAATTAAGATTCAAGTCCCAAACCAATGTGTTTCTTATTGCTCCAGTTTATTATATTCCTAATTGTCTTCTACTTGTGCTTCTGTCGTTCAACATGCAATTAATCTCCCTATTCTTACCTGTCATGCCTTATCTCTGTGGGACTTACATGCTCTGATTGATTCAGTAATACTTATATATGTTCAGTCTATTCCTATATGCATCTATTAGGCCTGTTCAACATCATTTTTTGTTTAAACTTTGTTGTCCCCCTGATCCCTTGACCTATCTGATTTATGCAACTACGTTTAAACAAGTCTTGTTGAATCTATGTATCTTCTTCTGCCTACTATGTGACTTATTTGTCCCCTATTCCCATTGTCCTTGTGTGATGCTATGTATTTCTGAACTTGTTCGATTGGTCTGTTATTACTGCTTGTTTTCAAAATATATTTTCAAAAATAACTCTTCAGTTTATAAACTCTTTCAACTGAATCATGTCTCCTTTCACACTCTTCTTTCCTTTTGACACTTCACACCATTCCTAGAAAACTTAGGTTTCACCCCCTTAGTGTGAGCATCGCTTAGGGAACCCTTGATTTCCCTCTAAACTTTGACACACTTTTTGGCAATTATGTCTTGGTGCTGGTATTGGCTAGGGACCCACGAGGGCCCTAGGGAGCTTTGCCGCACCCGGACCATGTAAGTCTGTGAGACTCGAAAGGATCGAGGTTGGAAGATATGGGCCTGATTGAAGGCTCCCTATAGAAGTAGCTTCTTATTTTCTTTTAGTGATGTAACTCGTTATTTCTGGCTTGTAATAATTTGTAAATAAATAATTGGGGCTGGATAGTGAATGTGGGAGGGGACTATGCATGTTTAGTATAGTGTGGGTAGAGATTATGACTATAGGATTTTACTTACCAGTGTGCGCAATAGATATCATGCTTAGTACATGCATACCACGCATTAGAAATCATGTTTAGGTTCTTTATTTCAGCATATTTATTATATTCATGTCATTTTATAAGCCCCGTTCACAGTTAATAACTATAACAAAGTAATAAACTGCTATGACGTTACTGCTACTGCATTTTCATAAGTACCACATATAGAAATCATGTTTTAGGTATTCATGTGTACATTAGATACCATGTTCTATAGGATTTTGCCTTCAGCATGTTTGTTATTATGTGAACACCTAGTCAGTATGTATCAGATCTGGTAACCTCGTTAAAACTGTGCAAAAATGGCTAAAAAAACGTTTCTACAAATTCGACATTGTCTTTAATGTATTCCATGTCTTTAAAATCAGGGTCAAGGACTTGCATTTCACTAGTTTTGACTCTCATAAGACAAATAATCAGTATCACGAACGCCTAGGCAAACCTTAGGCCCAATGACATGAAAAGCAATCGTTTTATGTCTTGCTTATATTAAAAGCGATCTGTAGAACTAATCAGTCTCTTCTGAAATCCTTAGAACTTCGCTGTTTGTTATTGTTTTCACTCCTGCTTTGCCTAACAACCGATGGATTTTCCAAACAATTATCCCTGCTACAAAATCATTTTGTTTGAATCCTGGCTCTATTTTAAATTTACTGGTTTCTAAAATAGTTTATTCATTCTTCTTTTATTATTAAAGTTTTCTTAAACTACTGACTTCTACTCTGCTTTGACTTGCTGAATCTTTTAAAGTCACTTCTCCTTTTGTATCACTCTGTTATTTTAAAATCATGCTTTACTGATTTTTCTAAATTTTCTCACTTACTTTTACTAGGAACTTCATTAAACTATTGTGCACTTTTCAAATCCTACTCCTGTCTTTAAATTACTGGAATTTTAAAATCAATCATTCTC
The DNA here is from genome assembly GCA_005239495.1 of Nicotiana undulata. NCBI lineage: Eukaryota > Viridiplantae > Streptophyta > Magnoliopsida > Solanales > Solanaceae > Nicotiana > Nicotiana undulata. The sequence goes on from ML288921.1 coordinate 22,442, forward strand.
TTCTTAAGGCTACTCTGTTTTAATTGAATTCCCTGCCTTAATTACTGATTTTAAGAAGAACCAGTCCTCTGCCAAAACTGCTGAAACTTACTGTTTCCACTCAAATCTCCTGTTTTAAGTTCTGATTTTGAGACCTTTGTTGTGTTCGAGACGTGCTATTTATGTTTTTACTTGTGGAGGGATCTGTGAGCCTCTTATCTGCCTTTATGTCCTTCCATACTTGTAGTCCTAATTGTTTTATATGTCGCTTAGAATTTTGTCCTTTTAAACCTAGGGGTTCAGCCTAGTACTCACTTTGTAGGATTAGTAGTCCTAAACACCCTCCAGGACTTATAAAATGGGACGGGTAATAGCACGCAATAAGCTTTCGTGACCAACGCACGCGTTTAAATACCTTTACGGGGTGGGAAGGGTAGAATACGGATATGATGACCGGTGCGCTAATACCACGTGTAGCCCCTCATTGAGGATGTGACATACCGGGTATTGCATTGATGTGATCCGTATTACTTTAAACCTAAGACAGTCCTTTTCAAATGTTTTACTCTAATGTTTTTCCAAAACCTTTAAAAAATTTGTACTTGTTTGAAATCCCTTCTTATATGAACCTTATTTGCTATTTGTTTACCGTCCAAATTCACAAAAACTTCTTGGTTGGGACCCACAGTTGTGGATCTTGAGGGGTTCCTAACACCTTCCCCTTAGGATAATTTCAAGCCCTTACCCAATCTATGGTAATGCAAACTAGTTTCATGAGTTATGTACTCTAGGTGCCCTAACGCACTACAAAATCGTTAGGTGGAGACTCTTCCTTAAACCTTTTCCTTTAAGGCGTTGTCCAGAATGTCATAAACCCGATCTCTCTGTACCTAACCCGTCTGGAGGATTAAAAAAAAGGGCGCGACAAACCTCCCGACAAGACACAGAAGCAGAAAAAGACACGGGGAAAGAAATAGACAGGGGATCGGGGCTCTAACTCTCAAAATGACCGGCCTGGTCGTTACAATTAGGGGATTGGGGGGTTTTTGTTTAACCCAAAAAATAGTTGTCAAGGTCAAAGCAATAATTTATGTGAGGGGCCACAGGCAACCGATTCAATCCGAAAAATATAATTTTTGTTAATACAACGTGATAGAGAAGTGGAAAATAAATTCAATGACAGATAATATAATAAAAATAAAGCAGAGAAGAAATAATTCTTATTGAATAATCCTTGACAGGATATTGAGCCGAATAGAGCTTGAAGGGCCAAACTATGGCTAACTTGGGAGCAAGATGATATGAATTACAATGTATAGAATTGTAGAGAAGAAAGTTGGATCCCTTGAATGTGATAAAACTATGTCTATTTATAGGGATAAATCTAAATAACCATTCTCCTTGAATAATGAGTCCATTATGAGCATTTACTCAACCCATCCATTACTTTTGGAAGACTTGTAACAGCTGTGTAAATGTTGGAATTTCGTAACTGATGAGTCAATCCCGTGGCTGATGAGTCACTCACGTACCTGTTGAGTCAATCTCATGCCTGCTGAGTCAATCTCATGCCTATTGAGTCAATCTCGTTCCTGTTGAGTCAATCTTGCAATTTATTGCCTTGTTCTGACCGTTACAATCATTTATTGCATTTATTGTATGTTACATAATTGATTTGTAACTGATGGAGTAATGATGATAAATCCCATATAATCCGGGATTAATTGATTCCTTCCTCATTTGTAATTATGAGATATTTTCCCGCACCTGTTCCGAGCTATTTATGATGACTTGTTCCAACTATCAGGCACGGTATGAATATGTTCGGTCCCGGAGTGTTTCACATATCATCTTTACATGTCATTCTTCACTTTTCTCCAAGATTTGCTGACACGTGTTTCCATTTAATAGACCCACATGGCAAGTTTATTTTTCGCCAATACAGATAGTCCCTCCACTTTCTGGTTATTCACTATGAAGTGGAAGATTTGATCCTTTTCTCCCTTGCCGAAAAAACCCAATAGGGAAAAAAAACCGGACAAAGGAAAAAAGAGTGCAGAACTTAAAGATTCATATGACAACTCCAACACTCATGTTCGTTTCGTCAATCATTAGTTGGTTTACCCCTGTCTTGTTTCGGGGTTTGAAGACAAATGTTTTCCTTATGTTTGGCAAGTTCGATATATAAATTTCGGCTTTATTTCTGCCTACTTTAATGTTTGGGTTTTTGTTTCACCCTTTGTTATTTGACTTTGCGCTAAAATGCTTCAATATTTCGTGTCTTTTCAAGCACGATTTATAAAAGAGGGCCCTTTTTGATCGACACTTAATGAAGAAGACGTCTCAACTTCATAATGGTGTAAATATGCAATAGAGAGATAGGAATTTTTCACATGTTTAAGAATATTTTTGAAGAAAGTTTTCTGTTTGAACTTTCACAACATTTTACATGTGTTTGATCATCGTCTAAAACTCATGTTGCAACTGTTTTCTTTGAACAGGTTTGATATGCACTTGTATTTCGTAACTGTTTTTCTTATGTAACAGTTTTTTCGAGTTAATACAAGAGAATAACTATTTTTTGTTCGTAATAGTTTTTTGTAAAGGTAGGGGTTTTTACCCGTAACTGTTTTTATTGATAACAGTTTTCAATAATCTTGAGGGAAATTCTTTTTCATCCGTAACTGTTTTATTCGATAACAGTTTTTCAAATGAATACAAGGATTTTGAACTTTCATCCGTAACTATTTTATTTGATAACAGTTTTCAATATGAGTACAAAGATTTCATAACTGTTTCTAGTTACAACAGTTTTTTGAATGAGTACGAAGATGATGATCTTTTATCCATAATTGTTTTTGGTTACAACAGTCTTCTTTTGAATAAGTACAAAGATGTGCATTTCTTCCTCGTAGGTAATATTTTGCCTTTTAACCTGAACATGTTCGAAGGTTTTTTTTTACTTTTAACCTGAACATGTTCGAAGGTTTTTTGGACCATGCTTTGTTTGAGTGTTCGGCTCTTTCGATTTTGCTCGTATCACTTGACTTGTTGGGTAGATGGATCTTCAAGCTCGAGCTTTGACTTTTTGATAGTCTTCTTTGCTTCGTCTTTGCCTTCCATACTGTATAGTCCTCCAAGTGTTTGAGCTTTGAAGAATGAAATCTCGAGCACTTGACTATTCCTTCCTTGTGGGCCTTTTCCTGAAAAGGAAAAATATTTGGGACTCGAAGGTATATAGTTTTTAGATGATGACTACTTAACCCTTTTTATTTCATCAAAAGGGTTGTGACCTAGACCGGGAATTCAGTTACTTCCTCGTGTATTTCGGGTCTAATATCATCATTTGGTACTTTAGGAAATTTATCTGAATACTAACTTTTCATGGCACTTTATGAATTTATTTGAGTGCTCATATTTAGTCTTACATACTTGTAATATATATTTGGATGCATCGTTACATGTGCGATGTCTTAATGTTGCACCATTAGGTGTCTAACTTTTAAATAAAAGAGTCCCTTTTATATATTTAAACGCTATGAAAAGGACGTCTCCTTTTCATTCAGGCGTAAAAGAGGATCGATTGATCTGAGTAGTCTTTTAGTCTGTGGAAGTATTAATCCTGGTAGGATTTTTTGGAGTATTGATCTCGGTAAGACATTGAGTCTGAGGGAATACTGATCCCAAATAAATATAGATCTTACTAGATTTGTCTTGAAGAGACATTAAATTTGATTAGATTTTGAATCCAAATTGGAGTATATGAACATACTTCCAAGTAGAGAGGGACACATGTCCGAAATAATATTTGAGATGTTCGGGATAATCGATCCGAGTCATAATATAATTAGCCATTAAGAAAGGCTTTTTAACTTGAATGGTCGTTGCTGGACCGAATATAATCCATGTGTTTGTTCAAAGTGAACTTTATTCCGATGACATAGTTGCATACATTTATGTTGACTTGAAAGTAAAAGTCTCGTTTGTTATCGTGGGATTCTTGACTCGACATGGAGTTCTTGATCCTTTTTGTGTAAGAGTAGTATATGCATTTTTGAAGATCTCATTCAACACTGTTTGAAGTGGTTTATGCTTGATATGAGCAATACAACTGACTGAGTTGAGATTGCGGTAAATAATGTCGGAATACTCTTAGAAATTTATCTCCCAAAGCAATCGATTGTTTAAATCACTTTTTAAAATGTAAAGTCGGATTGACTAATCTTCAAGTATAAGTGATCTCCCTAGTGTTATAGTTTTGAGGTATGAGAACTCAAACACTAGAACCATAATTTGACAGTCCCCGATTTAATAATATCGGATAGGATAGCCAGTTCCATTGTTGATGGACTTTCAAATAGTCCAGTTACAGCATAGAGATGGTACCGGAGCTCTTTCTTATTTTTTACTCTGGCCGGGAACTACGGAGGTTCCAAAATATTGTCGAGGACCATGCGATATCTTAACTTATTACCGGAGTAATTTTCACGGCTTCTTTGTAGATTTCTCGCATCATATATTTTGTTTGTTTGGTACATGTGGCATTTTAGCTTTTGGAGCCTTGAATATTCTCAAATATGATTCTCCTTCAAGGCAGTACCGGATGAGACACACTCAGAGTTGTCGAGNTAATAAATTAGTCGGGCTTACCTCATTTTCATTCTAATTGATGATAAATCAGGGATCGCCCAGATAAGGGATGACTTGATCCTGATATTGTTTGATCCGGAAATGATATTTCTCAATAAGAGTCCGGAGTTGCTTCTGGAGTCAGTGATATTAGCAGTAGATCCGAGACTAGCACATCCGACTTGATTTTCTTGGGCTGCATAGTTTTCTTGGATTTGATCAATCGTCAAATCAATACTTTTGCTCTGAGTCCCCATCTAATTCAAGCATGTATCATATGCTTTATACTCATCTTTGTTGTTAGTAATAAACTAACTTTTGTGAAATCTAAATACTTTTTTTGATAGGGATTAAGCATTGTCCTTAACCAAGGACTTTTAATACTTGTGGACTTAATTGTGTAAAAGGTCCAGATCCCGAGAATTATTTCAGAAATGACATGTACTTTGATTTCAGCTTCAGGTAATATGCTCAAGCAAATATTAGTCACGAAATCTGCTAGACTTGTGTTTTTATGGCCGTATGTGACTGATAAATAATATCATATTCCATAAGTTTGACTACTCATTTAGCTAGCCTTTCTGACAGTTCTCGTTTATGCATAATATTGTATAATGAAAATATAGTGGCTACGAGAATTGAATGATATTGACAATAAAGCCTTAGATTTAGGGCAATAGATATTAATGCCAACTTCTCGAAATATAGATATGCAATTTCCATGTCTAAGAGCATTCTATAATAGATAAGAGATTAAGTACCTTTCTCTGCTTGAATTAAGATTGCATTTACCGAGATATTCGAGACAATGTGATATACTAGCAATCATCTTTCTCCTCAAAATTTTGAAAGTGATGATGGGTTGATGTTAGCAACGATCTGAATGATTCGACTTTTCAGACTAAACCCACCTTCGAGGTTCCATAACTTTATCTTTTATTATTTGGCTCTGGTTTCTTCTTTTGCTTGACTGGATTATACCGTGGGTCAATATTGAGCATATAAACCATTATCTCCGGTGGTACACCTATTATGGTTACAATGGTGGAAAGCAAAGCAATTTTCATTAACATGCAAAAGTTTAATCAACTTACCTTTAAACTCGGTGTCGAGTCTCGACCATCATAAACCTTCCTATTTTGGAAACCAATGATAGTTTCTAGTTCTTCAGCATTTGACCTCGTGGCTTTTGATTCTTTCGGTTCAATGATTGTATCTAAAATTATTTGTGTAATTGTCCATGGCTATTAATGAACCTTCTTCCTCGTAGTCTTCAATTATCCATCCCGCACCTATCTTTTCTTTTCCAGTTGTCAGGTGCGGTATCGTTGTAAACAATCTCATGGGTGTTTTACCCCTGCTTTTCCTAACCTTCATTCTTCTCCTGTGGAAATTTTCAATTTTGCAAGGTGATTCCTTACCTGTTCGAGAAGGTTCGGATCTTTTTCAGCCCGTGAAGAAAATCCCGTATCTCTTTGCTCGGACCTATTTTTGACTTTCATTTGAACATCTGTGTCTTTCTCCATTTAAAGCTCAGTGCTGCATATCATTCTCGTGGGATAGTCGGGAATTCCCGGAGGTGTTCCATCCGCTTGTCTTGTTCCTTGATCTGTTTCTCTCATGTTAGAACTAAATTGTGCAAATTAAAATTACTTGATGTACCTGAACTTCATGTCTCGGTACTGTTTGGCGTAGATTCTTTAATAAGTTTTGGTACTAATAGTTGTGGTACGAATATGCCGATGTAAATTCTCTATTTTTCTCTGCTTGTTGCTTATATATCAGTATCATGGCTATTATTGCCTTTTCCTTTCTCGTGGAAAAGCCATCTCAAGCTTGGTCGTCCTCAACTGTGTTGATTGGCAAATTTCAGCCATGATGAAGGTTTAAACTGAAAGCAAGCAAATATCAACAAAAATTGTTAGTATCTTTGGTTGAATAGCAAATTTGCTTGAGTTTCCGGTAACGGAACCAAACTGCTTAACCCAAAAAATATTTTGCAAGGTCAAAGCAATAATTTTATGTGACGGGCCACAAGTAACCGATTCAATCCTAAAGATATAATTTTTGTTAATACAACGTGATAGAGAAGTGAAAAATAAATTCAATGATAGATAATATAATAAAAATAAAGCAGAGAAGAAATAATTCTTATTGAATAATCCTTGACAGGATGTTGAGCCAAACAGAGCTTGAAGGGCCAAACTATGGCTAACTTGGGAGCAAGATGATATGAATTACAATGTATAGAATTGTAGAGAAGAAAGTTGGATCCCTTGATTGGGATAAAACTATGTCAATTTATAGGGATAAATCTAAGTAACCATTCTCCTTGAATAATGGGTCCATTATGAGCATTTACTCAACCCATCCATTACTTTTGGAAGACTTGTAACAGCTGTGTAAATGCTAGAATTTCGTAACTGATGAGTTAATTCCATAACTGATGAGTCAATCCCGTGGTTGATGAGTCAATGTAACGACCCGACCGACCGTTTTGCGTTATCGGACCTTGTTTCCCTAAATGAGACTTCCTATAGCGGCTTCTTATGAATTATGACTTGCCTAAAATATTTAGTGTCATGAAGGATAAAGGGTACACAAATTAAAGAAAACGAGTTTTGTTGAAGGTGGCCGATTTGGAATAAAATACGGGTCGAGCGATAATACCCGATAATTATGGACTAGTGTCATACAAGGTACAATATGACCACGGTATATGATGTATAAAGTATATTAAAAATAAGTAGAATTTTAAGTAATTTGAGATAATTTTTAATGTGCGGGTAATTGGTTAATTATCGAGTAGCGGGATAATACCTAATTAATCATGAATATATATAAATAATGGATAAATGTGGCAACACATCCATTTAAAATAGATGACTAATGACCTTAATTGAAAGATGGCATCAAAGTGTAGTACGTGTAAGTCATTTGGAATTTGATTTAATTGATCTTAAAGAAACAAAAGTAAGAGATCTTTGAATCATTTTCAAAATTCAACCATTTTCAACAGAACACTCCATCTAGCAAGTTTTATGTAAGAAGTCTTATAATACCTTCCTAATTGAAGCAATTCCAACAAAACGCTACAACAAGTGTTCAACAAAAAGTTTTCTTGCAACAAAATCATTCCCACAAGAATTATTAGCATCTTAGCAACGAAAGTTTTTGCGATTCTATAGGGAGTACGGTGTAATCTTTTTCAAAAATATCATACGAATTTTTTTCTACTCCCGTTACGAGTCCTCGGGTGTAGAGTTCGGAGTTGCGGGCGTGTTCTTGTTCCGAGAGGTAGATTCGACACGAGGTGAGTCTCCTTTCTAACCTTGCAAGAGCGAATTGTCCCCATAGGTGTTCTATGTGCTGTGTGTAATTGTTTGTGGGGGCTACGTGCATACAAAGTGACGAGAGTCCATACGTAGCGGCTATGATTGTCATGTCTGGGTAGTTAGGGCCCACATCATGCCTCGTAATGAATTATATGTTATGAACCCTTGATATATGTAATTTCATATCTTTGAAGTTTATGGAAATTTAGCATAATATGAAAGAATCGTTTTATGGAAAAATAATAAGAAAGGAATTGTTTTTACTAAAAATAATATGAAAGAAATGGTTACGGGAAGTAATAGTGAAAGGAATTGTTTTGGGAAGTAATATGAAAAGAAATGAATATAGTGTGTGCATGTGACCGCTTCGCAATTTACTTTCCGCGAGCAATGTGTGATTTTCCCTACTCTTATGGGATCGGGTCGTACGCCATGGCGGATTTAAAGATACTCCTATGGGATCGGGTCGTACGCCACGTGGATTGAAAGGTATTTGTATAATTTTGAGTCAGCACACGAGTCACAGGTATGATTCGCGATCGTGGGAAGCTTTATGGTAATTGTATATAATTGAGTCAGCACACGAGTCACAGGTATGATTCGCGATCGTGGGGAGCTTTACGACTATTCAGTGTTTATATACTACCTTACAACCCCGGCCGGGTGTCTTATTCCTACGTACGTATAACTATTTGTTACTGATTCATAGATGTTGACTTGTCAGTTATTTGAGGAAAAGAAAGTCGGAATCGTTATGTACTTTGATATTTGAGGGAAAAGGGGGTGGAAATTGTTATTTACTTATTTTAAGAAATTACTCGGATTTCAGTGCCTTATACTCACATTGTTGCTTATATGCCTTCACATGCTTACAGCTTTCATTATATGATGTCATACTACTACTCTTGGAACTTAGTGAGTGTCAAGTCAACCTCTCGTCACTACTTCTTCGAGATTAGACGGGATACTCACTGGGTACATATATTTTTATGTACTCATGCTACATTTTCTGTGCACTTTGTTGCACAGGTACCTACATAGTACAGTGATTGATTTGGCGACTTACTCGGGCTGCATTCATCCGGAGGCGTTCCGCAGCTGACAGAGTCTCCCTTCTATGTATTTACATTTTATCGTTTTTTTCTTTGTCCAATTTATTTCTCGGACAAGAGTTGTATAATTCTTAGAAATTGCTCATGTACTTGTGTCACCGGGTTCTGGGGATGTGTTGGTATTTCTTTTTTTATATTAATTTGATTTCCTATCGTATGTAATTTACGGGAATTTTAAATTAATTGGTTATGAAATGCAGAAAAAGGCATGATTTCGAAAACGTAAAGCATGAAGGTATTTTAACTAATTTAGGGGTTGGCTTGCCTGACAGTGTGTCCTGCGCCATCACGACCCATAGATTTTGGGTCGTGACGGTCAATCTCGTGGCTGATGAGTCACTCCCGTACCTGTTGAGTCAATCTCGTGCCTGTTGAGTCAATCTCGTGCCTATTGAGTCAATTTCGTGCCTGTTGAGTCAATCTTGCAATTGATTGCCTTGTTCTGACTGTTACAATCATTTATTGCATTTATTGTACGTTACATAATTGATTTGTAACTGATGGAGTAATGATGATAAATCCCATATAATCCGGGATTAATTGATTCCTTCCTCATTTGTAATTATGAGATATTCTCCCGCACTTGTTCCGAGCTATTTATGATGACCTGTTCCAAGGCTATCAGGCACGATATGAATATGTTCGGTCCTGGGGGTGTTTCACGTATCATCTTTACATGTCATTCTTCACTTTTCTCCAAGCTTTGCTGACACGTGTTGCCATTTAATAGACCCACATGGCGAGTCTACTTTTCGCCAATACAGTTATCTCAAGGGATAAAGTGGGAGATGGAATGGGAGTTGTTGGATCTGGTGATCAACGGCTCCGCTGATAGGAATTTTAGAAATAATTAAACTAGGAAAATAGATGGTCGGTGGATTCTTGTGATCCAACGGCGGAGATTAAACGTGACGAGGCTTTCAAAAATAACTTTAAAACGGGATTAAATCCGGTTCGTTAATGATATGAATCAACACCCACGATGATATGTGTTTGTTTTATGAGTGAATGGGATGGGCAACGTTGCACGATTGAATTGGCTCAAATGGAGTGGTAAGGATTGCCAACTTGGAATGAATGGGTTGTTTAGACTGGATATTTTCAGATTGGGCTCTTGTATTGGGCCAAAATTAATTTTAAAAATGGCCATTTTGTGTTTAATGTGAGATATTTAATTGTAGCCTTTAGCCCTTTTAATGTCTTTTGAAATTAATTTCCAATCAAATGTAATAAAATTACATATATCAAATTGACCACTAATTATGGCAATTCATTATTTATAAAATATTTTGTTTTCACGAAATTATAACATTAATTGCATTATTAACATAGTAACCCAATTAATTATGAATGAAGGAGTAATCCGTTGAATTATAAACCTATGTGATGTTTTTAAAAGGTATTTAATAATAATTAAAATAGTAAGTGTATTTATAATAATGTTAATGCTAGGTTATTAATTTCAAAACTAATACCTAGTTAATTATGTAAAAATAGGTATTTACACTAGAAAATACTTTCAAGTCATTCATTGTAAATATTTAAGTATATAAATTAATTTAAAAGGGAGGGTCAAAATCGGCCGTCAACAAGCGATGTATTATCAATGAGAACTCATCGAGTCTTTGGCACAACAGATTGAGACAAATCTCTATTGATAGAGTCAAAAGGTTAGTTATTGATGGAGTTCTAAAGGCTCTTGATTTTTCTGACTTTGGGACTTGTGTGGACTGCATAAAGGGTAAACTGACAAATAAATCAACTAAAAGTGCCAAAATGAGTTCTCAATTGCGTGGGATCATACATACAGACATTTGTGGACCTTTTCCTACTCCTTGCTTGAATGGTGAGAGATATTTATCTCATTTATTAATTACTATTCAAGCTATATGTATCTCAATTTTTTGTTAAACAAATCAGAAGCACTTGATGCTTTTAAACAATTCAAAATAGAAGTTGAGAAACAGACCGGTGCTCAGATAAAAAATGTAAGATCAGATAGGGGTAGATAATATTATGGTAGGTATACAGATAAAGGACAAGTTAAGGGTCCATTTGCTGAATTCCTTGAAAGTGAAGGTATAATTGCCCAATATACCATGCCAGGAACACCACAACAAGATGGTGTGGCAGAAAGAACAAATCGGGCATTAATGAACATAGTAAGAAACATGTTTAGTAGATCAAATTTACCTTTATCCTTATGGAGTGAAGCCTTAAAAGATGCAGTGTATGTTTTTAAATAGGGTTCCATCCAAGGCTGTCCCCAAGAAACCTTTTGAGTTATGGAAAAGATGGAAACCTAGTTTAAATCATTTACACGTTTGGGGATGTCCAACTGAAGTAGGGGTTTGTAACCTACAACTCAAGAAGTTGGATGAAAGAACAATAAGCAGTTATTTTATAGGCTATGCGGTTAACTCTAATGGATCTAGCTTTTATTGTCCTTCCCATTCTCCTAAAACTGTTGAGGCTAGAAATGCTAAATTCTTGAGGAACATGAAGAAAGTGGGAGTGGTTTGACTCAAAAGGTGGAACTTGAAAAAATAAGGGAAAACTTCTCATGAATCGTTGAACAACAAGTTCAAGAGCCACCACCACTTAAGGAGACATATGAAGATCAATCTGTTTTACCTGAACCCACTAAAGAAGTGTCTAAATCAGTAGGAATAAAAAAATCCTCATAAGTTTGAATACCAGCAATTTCTAGTGACTGTTGTATATATCCAAGAGTCTGATTATGATATTGGATTAAAAGATGACCCATGCTCATTTTCACAAGCCATGAATGGAGAAAACTGCACACTTTGGTATGATATCGTGAAAGAAGAGTTAGAATCTATGGCTAAAAATAAAGTCTGAGATCTCGTCGAATTAGAAAAGGGATCCTCTACTAGAGGTTCCAAATGGGTCTTTAAAACTAAAAGAATCTCACCTAGTAATATCAAACAATACAAAGCCAGACATGTAGCCGAGGGTTTTACTCAAAGGGAAGTCATTAATTACCATAAAACCTTCTCTCCAGTATCAAAGAAGAATTCATTGAGAATAATCATGGCATTAGTAGCTCATTTTGATTTAGAGTTACATCAAATGGATGTGAAAATAAATTTCCTGAATGGAGATCTTGAAGATGAGGTATACATGTTTCAGCCTGAAGGATTTTGTGATAAGGACAAAAGTCACCTTGTTTGCAAGTTGAATAAAGTAATTTATAGGCTAAAGCGGGCTTCCCGTAGATGGTATATTACATTTCATAATGTTGTTTTATTCATTTGGATTTATGGAGAACATCATTGATCAGTGTATATACCTTAAGATAAGTGGGAGCAAATATATTTTTCTAGTCCTATATGTGGATGACATTTTGCTTGTAAGTAGTGATTTGCGGTTGTTGCACGTGACTAAACTGTTTCTTATCCAAAATTTTGAGATGAAGGATATGGGTGAAGCCTCTTATGTCATTGGCATAGAGATTCACATAGACAGAACCCAAAGATTACTTGGACTATTTTAAAGGGCCTACATAGAAAGAATTTTAGAGAGATTCGGGATGAAGAAATGTTCACCTATAGCAGCACTTATAATTAAAGGTGACAAATTCTCATTGAATCAATAAATACATTAGAAAAGGAGAAAATGAAATATGCTTCGTTTGTTGGGAGACTTATGTAGGCACAAGTCTGCAATAGACCTGATATTGCCTTTTGTCACGACCCAAATCCCAATCCAGGTCGTGATGGAGCCCAACAACGGGGTTAGGCACGCCAATATAGAAGATACTAGATGATATCCCCTTACCCGTCTGGTCTAAACATGTCGGAAATTACCAATTTTAAACAATTAACATAATGCTAGCATAATACGACATTAAAATCATAAAAAATACATATGAAGGCACAGGGCCAAACCGAAGCACATATATAGATACACAGCCCAAACCCAAAATACAAACTACGTTTGTGCCAGGAACTAGTGTCACGAGTGTCACAGGCAACTACTGAATATACAATGTTACAAACTACGTTTGTGCCAGGAACTAGTGTCACGAGTGTCACAGGCAACTACTGAATATACAATGTCTAACATATATACAGAGCCTCAGTCTGAATAAAATAGACAGAGAATATGACAAAAGAAACTCCAGGGTGCTGCCAGGAAGTCGCCAGGATGAGCAGCTCACCGTGAAGTATGATCACGCAATCAATTCCTAGCACCGGCATGATAATCAGGTATACCAGCCTCCGGACTTGTACAGTCAAGTACAGAAGGAAATAAAGTGCAGCATGAGTACATAAATAAGTATGTACCCAGTGAGTATCCCGTCTAATCTCGAAGAAGTAGTGACGAGAGGTCGACTCGACACTCACTAAGGTCCAACAGTAATAGAAATAAACAAGGTACAAGGAAAGCAGTAGACATGTAAATAGTGCACCACAATTGTGAAGAGAATACAGAGTTTTCAAGTAAATATTGCATGCAGTAACAACTCACTTGTCTCCTTTCCCCAAACATCTGTCAAATCATAAATCAGGAAAACATTACCAAACAGCCATGCGCACATAGGAGTAAGACAACCGGCTAGAGTCATGAGGGAGAATAGCTATGCAATGCCAAGGATCGATCGGCCCATCCCAAAAGTGCATGCTTACCATAGTCAAGTCATGTCTGCGCACTGCCGAGGATCGAACGGCCCGAACCAAAACTGTGTCTTTCAATTCGCCGTGGCGTACGGCCCGCTCCCATGAGAGTAGGGGACATTACATATCGCTCGCAGAATAAAGATTTGTGAAGCGGTCATATATACACATAAAATCCTTAAGATTTACCTCCCACATTTGTTTCATTTCAACTATCAATTATTATAACATTTCAGGGAAACAATACTAAGCAAAACATGGATTTATAACATATATATATATCGTCACAGGAAAGAATATAAGGCATGTTATGATCCTAACTACCCGAAAATAGCAATAATAGTCTCTACGTACGGACTCTCATCACTTGGTGCGTACGTAGCTCCCAAACAAGTACATATAGCATTTCAAATACCTAGAGGGACAATTCCCTCTTACAAGGTTAGAAAGGAGACTCACCTCGTATCGAATCTACCTCTCGGACCAAGAACGCGCCCGTAACTCCGAACTCTACACCCGAGGACTCATAACTGGAGTAGGAAAAATCCGTATGATATTTTTGGAAAATATTGCACCGTACTCCTTTAGAATCGTAAAATTTTACGTTGCTACGGATCTAATCAATTCTCGTTATAATTGTTTGCAAGAATTTCATTGGAGGTTTGAAACTTGGTGTTTGTGCTTGAAGATTTGAATTTAGGAAGAAAGATTTGAATTTCATTCTGACAGAAAAATGAACGGATTTTCATTCTGACAAAGAAATTTCATTCTGACAAAGAAATGAATGATGCTTCAAAGAAAACAAGTTTTTAAATGATCAAGGTTTTAAAATGACCAAAAAAATTCTTGGCTTACACGTTTTTAGCCACTAAGCATTATGACTTAATTACTCATATGTTTGAGGAGTGGCCTACTGCCACGTGGAGAGTGGGGGTGGAGATTATTAATATTTACCCACTTATTAGTTAATAGGGTAATGTTTCGTTATTCGGTATTTAATCCATTACCCGTATAATTTAAAAATTACCACAAATTACTTAAAATTCTATTTATATTCAGAATACTTCATATATACTTTATATATTACACTACCGTGGTCATATGGTACATTGCATGGTACTAGTCCATAAATATCGAGTATTGATGAATTTTTTTACAAGTCTTTAAATCCCTTGTTTGAAATAGCGTGATACTTATAAATTCAAAATAAATCTCATTTAGGGAAATGGGGTCCGATAACGCAAAACGACAAGTCGGGTCATTACACTCTCCCCCACTTAAACAGACGTTCGTCCTCGAACGAGTCTAGAATCGTACCTGAAGACTGAACTCCCCCAGAGTGAACAGGAGCTGACTGACCTTCCCCTGACTGGCCTCCCCCTCTAGGACGACCCTTGCCGACCTGTCCTCCACCCCTAGGTGACCGGACTGTTGGTGCTGACATCATGGGCTGGTAACCCTGTTGCACTGCCTTGCCCCAATATCTGGGACAATGCCTCATCATATGACCCAGATCCACACACTCGAAACAACCTCTAGGCGCCATAGTCTGCTGCCCTGAAGAAGAAGAAGAACCCTGAACAACCGGGGAGAAATGGGAACCCTCTGATATAGCACTGAAATGCGGTCTCACTGGAACATCACGGAAGGGTAGTGGAGATGCTAAATATGAAGGCCTACTAGACTGACCACCTCCGAACTGACCCCTGCCCCTAGCTGAGGTATCCCTGAAATCTCCCGAGAATCTGGCCCTCTTGTCCTGCTGACCCTGCTCCCTTCTCCTCAACCGATATCCCTCAATTCGTCAGGCTATCTCGACCATAAGCTGGTAAGGGGTACCCATCTCCACCTCTCGGGCCATAGAGGCCCTAATACCCGGATGTAAGCCTGCCATAAACCGCCGCACCCTCTCAGCATCAGTAGGTAATATCATAAGGGCATGGTGGGATAGCTCTGAAAATCTAGCCTCATAATCCGTCACGGATATTTGCCCCTGCTCTAGTCGCTCAAACTGACCCCGCAGCTCCTCCCTCTCAGAAGGTGGGATATATCTATCCAGAAATAACTGAGTGAACTGACTCTAGGTGACAGGAGAAGAATTCGCGGGCCTGCTGAGAATATAGGACTGCCACCACCTGCGAGCTCTGCCCTCTAGCTGAAATGTAGTGAAGTCTACCCCATGCGATTCCAATATCCTCATATTGTGCAGTATGTCCCTGCTCCTGTCGATGAAATCCTGGGCGTCCTCACCCCGCTCACCCCCAAAGACTGGAGGACGAAGTCGGGTCCATCTATCTAGCATCTTCTGCTGGTCACCCTCTGCAACTGGCCTAGGCTATGGTGCTGCTACTATAGGCGGAATCCCACCTACGGGCGGTGTACCCGGAGTATGGAGTGCTGCTGCTGCCTGTCCTTTGGCCTGAGCGGTAGGGGTCTGGACTCCCCCTCCCGCCTGAAAAGTTGCAAGATCTGCTGGAAGTATGCCAGCCTGGGACATGGTGTCCATGAATCTCATCATACGGCCCATGACCTCCTGGAAGCCTGGCGCCGTCATAAGGTCTGCTGGAGCAAGAGCTACTGGAGGCAACTCATCCTGTTCCTCGATAATAGGATCCTCAAGCGGTGCAACTGGTACAGCTCTGGGACACCCTCATCCCCTACCTCAAACATAAGCCCTACCCCTGCCCCTACCACGGCCTCGAGCGGCGGGGGTAGCAGCCTCCCATGGATTGGGAAGATGAGAAACATGCATCCTCACCATCTGAGAGAGAGTAGAAGATCAATTTGAGTACATCATAGATTTCACGATAGGATCTGAACAAGGAGGAGTTTCTTAACACCCTATAGCCTCCTGAAAATAATTACAGACGTCTCCGTACCGATCCTCAAGACTCTACTGGGTTTGCGTGTGACTCGTGAGACTACGTGAACCTAAAGCTTTGATACCACGTTGTCACGACTCAAATCCTAATCCAGGTCGCGATGGAGCCCAACAACGGGGTTAGGCACGCTAATATAGAAGACACTAGATGATATCCCCTTGCCCGTCTGGTCTAAACATGTCGAAAATGACCAATTTTAAACAATTAACATAATGCTATCATACTACGACATTAAAATCATAAAAAAAATTATGAAGGCACAGGGCCAAACCGAAGCACATATATAGATACACAGCCCAAACCCAAAATACAAACTACGTGTGTGCCAGGAACTAGTGTCACGAGTGTCACGGGCAACTACTGAATATACAATGTCTAACATATATACAGAGCCTCAGTCAGAATGAAATAGACAGAGCATATGACAAAAGAAACTCCAAGGTGCTGCCAGGAAGTCGCCAGGATGAGCAGCTCACCGTGAAGTATGATCACGCAATCAATGCCTAGCACCGGCCTGATAATCAGGTATACCAGCCTCCGGACTTGTACAGTCAAGTATAGAAGGAAAGAAAGTGCAGCATGAGTACATAAATAAATATGTACCCAGTGAGTATCCCGTCTAATCTCGAAAAAATAGTGACGAGAGGTCGACTCGACACTCACTAAGGTCCAACAGTAATAGAAATAAACAGGGTACAAGGAAAGCAGTAGACATGTAAATAGTGCACCACAATTGTGAAGAGAATACAGAGTTTTCAAGTAAATATTGCATGCAGTAACAACTCACCTATCTCCTTTCCCCAAATATCTGTCAAATCATAAATCAGGAAAACATTACCAAACAGTCATGCGCACACAAAAGTAAGACAATCGGCTGGAGTCATGAGGGAGAATAGCTATGCACTACCAAGGATCGATCGGCCCGTCCCAAAAGTGCATGCTTACCATAGTCAAGTCATGTCTGCGCACTGCCGAGGATTGAACGGCCTGAACCAAAAGTGCGTCTTTCAATCCGCCGTGGCGTACGGCCTGCTCCCATGAGAGTGGGGGACATTACATATCGCTCGCGGAATAAAGATTTGTGAAGCGGTCATATATACACATAAAATCCTTAAGATTTACCTCCCACATTTGTTTCATTTCAACTATCAATTATTATAACATTTCAGGTGTCACACCTCCTTTTTCCACCCGTAAGGGTAATAAGGGAGTTTTTCCAATTAAAGTGACAATAATCGAAATGAGATTATTTATTTAATCAGAGTCGCCACTTGGGATAATTTATGGTGTCCCAAGTCACCGATTTATTTTAAATCCCAAATCGAGAAAGTTTTGACTCTGTTTATATTGTCTGCAAACCAGAAATCCGAGTAAGGAATTCTGTTAACCCGGGAGAATGTGTTAGGCACTCCCGAATTCCGTGGTTCTAGCACGGTCGCTTAATGATTTATACTTGGCCTAAATTGTTTAATTACTGATTTTAGTACCTATGTGCATTTAACATTTTTTTTTCGCTTTTACTATTCTATTTTATTTAAAGAGTTATCTTAAGACGGGTTACATATGCGTAAACCCGTGAAAATTGGACGTGTCAAAAATTATGTCACGCGGACGTGTACATAATTCACAAGACTTGATTCCTTTAGAAAAATAGTCAAAATTGCGCAAGCGCGTACTTTGAATTTATTTAAAAATCGAGATCACATCACGCGAACATGTACGTAATCACGATAACAGTTTAAATCCGCTCCTAAAAGCATTTCTACAAATATTCACTTTTTAAATATTATTTGTGTCACGTGAACATGTACATAATTACACATATTTTATTATTATTATTATTATTAATATTGTTTGGTCGAAGTTGCGCGAACGCATACCTCTATTTATTTTTGGTATCGTAACTATGTCACGCGAAAACGTATACATAATCACGATAATTTTTATTAGCATTTGGGTCAGCTCCACTGTCTTTTCACGCAATCTAATTCTTCCACAAACATTAATTACTAATTCCAATTCCGGTCAATATTTAAAATTCTATCTCGAACTCGACAAATAATTTGACAGATATACATTAATTCATATCAACTAATCTCACGATAAGGGAAAGTAATCCAAAAGGACTATTAGTTAATTCTAACCAAGATGTTTAGCACATAAGAGAACGTTTCCAAACCGATTCAACCACGGCCATTTAATACATATGCAACCTTCCTATATCTAGTTTAACTACTACTACTAACAAAGAAAGGTCAATTCGTTCTCAATTCAAAACTCATGGCCCAGTGAGAATTTAGCTTAAAGCTTTTAATTTTAAACAAAGTAGTACTACAAATTCTCACTTTACCTAATTCGTTATCCCGCAGAGAATCCGCAAACTCAATAACCATCAACAAAATGGATAAACTAAACAAATCAGAAGCAAGACCTAGATGAAGTGGGAAGGTCCGCTGGAGGCGATGTGACGACGGGGAAGGGAGTTGGCGGCTGGAGGAGCTTTTTCTTTTCTTCGGGATCTTCCGTCTTTAAGAAGAAGAGGGTAGGGTTAGGGTGTAAGGATTTTAGGAAATTGGGTTGGGCTCCTTCTTGTTGGGTCCTAATTTTGGGCCTAAGAAACACTAAAAAAAAAAATATATATTTATAAGAACAAAACTTACTCTTAATTAACTAAAATACACTACTAAAATAAAACTAAATGTTAAAAGCGAAACTATTTTTGTAATTTTTATTTTTGTGATAAAATAAGGTAAAAAATAGTCAAAAGAGTCAAAATAGTGATATTAAGCCTAAACTAAATATTAAACGCTAAAATGTATAAAATATCTGGGAGGGTCAAAAATCACGCGTCTACATCAGGGAAACAATACTAAGCAAAACATGGATTTATAACATATATATATCGTCACAGGAAAGAATATAAGGCATGTTGTGAGCCTAACTATCCGGACATAGCAATAATAGTCTCTACGTACGGACTCTCGTCACTTGGTGCGTACGTATTCCCCAAACAAGTACATATAGCATTTCAAATACCTAGAGGGACAATTTCCTCTTACAAGGTTAGAAAGGAGACTCACCTCGTATCGAATCTACCTCTCGGACCAAGAACGCGCCCGCAACTCCGAACTCTACACTCGAGGACTCATGACCGGAGTAGGAAAAATTTGTATGATATTTTTGAAAAAGATTGCACCGTACTCCTTTAGAATCATAAAATTTTACGTTGCTACGGATCTAATCAATTCACGTTATAACTGTTTGCAAGAATTTTGTTGGAGGATTGAAACTTGGTGTCTGTGCTTGAAGATTTAAATTTAGGAAGAAAGATTTGAATTTCATTCTGACAGAAAAATGAACGGAGCTTCACTATTCTTGGAAAGTTGAATCTAGGAAGTAAGAATGAAATTTCATTCTGACAAAGAAATGAATGAAGCTTCAAAGAAAACAAGCTTTTAAATGATCAAGGTTTTAAAATGACCAAAAAAAATCTTGGCTTACACATTTTTAGCCACTAAGCATTATGACTTAATTAGTCATATGTTTGAAGAGTGGCCTACTGCCACGTGGAGAGTGGGGTGGAGATTATTAATCTTTACCCACTTATTAGTTAATTGGGTAATGTTTCGTTATCCGGTATTTAATCCATTATCCGTATAATTTAAAAATTACCACAAATTACTTAAAATTCTATTTATTTTCAGAATACTTCATATATACTTTATATATTACACTACCGTGGTCATATGGTACATTGCATGGTACTAGTTCATAAATATCGAGTATTGATGATTTTTTTACAGGTCTTTAAATCCCTTGTTTGAAATAGCGTGATACTTATAAATTCAAAATAAATCTCATTTAGGAAAATGGGGTCCGATAACGTAAAATGACCGATCGGGTCATTACACCTTTGCATTAGGAATGCTTGGCAAATATCAAAGTAACATTGTCTTGAACATTGGAAAGCTGGTAAATGGGTTTTGAGATATTTGCAAGGAACCAAGTAGGTGGTTGCATATTTAGACTCTGATTAGGGTGGATGCAAAGACACTAGTGAAACTTCAGGATACATTTTCCTTCTTGCTGGAGATGGTGTATCTTAGAAAAGTGCCAAGCAGACAATTATTGTGACATCCACTATGGAAGATGAATTTATAACATGCTATGAAGCTACATCACATGCGTTATGGTTGAAGAACTTTATCTTCGGCGTAAGGATTGTCGATTCAATTTCAAAGCCATTGAGTATCTTCTGTGATAACTCAACTACAATTTTCTTTTCTAAGAATAATAAAAGTGGTAGACGAAGCAAACATATTGACATAAAGTATTTGATGGTTAGAGACTATGTCAAGGAGCAAGATGTGTGTTTTGAGCATGTCAGTACTACTTTGATGATTGCTGATCCTTTGGCTAAAGGTCTGCCGGCTAATATTTTCAAGGATCATGTAATCCATATGGGAGTTAGTAGCTCAATTCAGTCTTGCTTTGCTCTTTAACAGTTTATCTAAACATTATGTTTGTTTTGATATACATGATAGTGTACACTTGATTTTTCATGTATTATTTGTGATTATTTGTTCAATAAAGTTGGACTCTGAATGATTTATATTAAGTTCATTCATAAAGTTGTTGACGTTTTGTTAGATCATTTTGCACATTGTAATACATGGAAGAAATTGTTTGTTTACGAGCATGACCGCCATAATTCATGTAATGATATGTTCTAGTTGAAGTGATTATTGCATAATTTTTAGTTGAGTGATAAAATATATGGCCATATTATTATAATTATCCCTCGTAAAGGATTATCTGATTATAATATTTGGGTCAAGTGAGAGAATGTAAGAATCAAGTCTCTTTAATGAGACTTTTGTGGCCCACATATTCAGGGGCGGAGCTAGCCCATTGAGTACGGGTTCGGCCGAACCCAGCCGCTTTGGTCCAATCCATGTATTGGTTTTAAAATTTTTATTGAATATATACAAATTATTAATTTAGAACCCAGTAACTTAAAAAGATTAGAACCTTGAACTCATAAGTTTCAAATCTTGGCTCCGTCTCTGAACATATTATGGTAATTAGTTAAATTAATTTGTCTCCCAAGTAATTACCTTATCAGATAATATTTTATGGTTATACATATCTAGAAGTTTCTTTGATGGAAGGAAATTAAACTATTAATTATGAGTCCCTAGTGTATTTTATGGAAAAGTCCCTAGGGTTATAATATTTATTTAAGGATTTCTAATTTGTCTATAAATACGCTTGTGTCTCCACCAGTCTAACATCTTATGATACACACACGCTAGAAGACACCTAGCTTTTCTGCCAAGGTTTTCCAAGGCGACTCTACAACACTTGATATGGCTGAAGACGTTCCTTGTTTAGTTCTGCTGCGGTGACTCTGTGTACGTGTTTAATTTCTACAAAACAAAAATCGTAAAGAATTAAATTGAAATACTGATTATCGATAAATCGACATGACAGATGATGAAAAACCAGATGGTGGAGTGTTCTGAACCCATCATTACCTATTTACGTTCATTCACTACAATATCTTTTAGATTGACTGACGTTTCCGACGAAACTTCACATCAACTTTAAAAGTCTAGCTAGTGATAATCTGTTCAATCTCTCGTCTCTGTCACTTATATGGAGTATATATATAGCAATAGCACCTTCTCGTTTTCGTTGCCAACTGCATGCCCTCACCTGCTCACCATCTTTACACACTGCTCAGGCATCTGCATTATTAATTTCTTTCCCGCAATTTAATGGGGGGATTTGATGGGTATAGGGATGTTGCCTACATATTTACGTAAAATTAGATAAGTACATAACACTGCCTGCTTTCTGTCACAGTTGCATGGACAAGCTTCTACTTTTCTGAATCAACAAAAAGAACTACTCGCCCCATGGTCGATGCAAAACAAATGAGACTTAACCTATCAATAGTAATCCTATTACGTTACTGGTGTATTTTGATCTTATAGTAAATATAATCAACCTTATATTGAAAGTAGTATAAGAATATTCACCATTCAGAAATTGCCTTTTAAAGTGTGTACTAGCAGTACTAATAGAAAAGCTGGTAGTATATAATGGGGATTATGAATGTCAAAGCTATGCATGTGGTAATCCAGTATAGTCAATAGGTTCCTAAAAGTAGGTCAACGAAAAGTAGGGTAATAATAAAATGAGAGGTAAACCGCTCTAGAAATTTATACTATGCGTTTGCATGAAAAGGAAAAAGGGAGAAAGTATGAAAAAGAGAGTGTAAAATGGAAATACTTCAGATGAGGTGAGAGAAACGTCAAGACTGAATCAGAAATATTTTACCCTGGAATAATTGAGACAGGCACGGTTATGAGCATGTAATGTGTGTATTTAATGGAATTTGGAGTGGCCTGTACGCTTGTGCTCGCCAATTCTACCAAAAATATAAATATGTACATATGCTTTAGATAAATTAAACAATTTAATTTAGGGTGTGTTTGGTATAACAAAAAATATTTTCTTGGAAAACAAGTAGTAATCTTATTCATTTTCCGATGTTTGATACATAAGTTAAGAAAAATATTTTTTCAAGAGTATTCATAAATAATTTTGATACAATAAACATGAAGCCATAAACTTTCGAACCCACAAATTTCATAACTTCTTAACCGCAAAATTACTTTCGAAACCGCGAAATTTCGAACCCGTAAACTTCGAAATACATAAACCTCCAAACTCATAACTTTTGAACTTATAAAATTCTGAAATGAGTTGATGAGGAAAATGAGTTGATGAGGAAAATGTTTTCCAAAACATTTAAGCCAACCAAACATGAGAAAATTGTAAAACATTTTCCAGAAAATATTTTTCTTCATACCAAGCACACCCTTAGTGTTGCTTAAATTAATGATAAATGGATATTGGGCCTAACTCAACCCCAATAAAGCTAGCTTATGATGTGAGGATTGTCCAAGCCCTTATGAGGTGAGCATTGTCCAAGACCATATAAGGAGACAACAGACCTCAAGTCCCTCCTGTGATGACCCAAAAGGTCATCCCGTGTATTTTAAGCTAATTCTGTGAAAAACTGAGGAAATTGACAATTTTGTATTTGAAATTTGAATAAAGTTGACTTTGGTCAACATTTTTGGTAAACGGAATCGGACCCGTGATTTGACGATCCCGGAAGGTCCGTAGGAAAATATGGGACTTGAGCGTATGCCCGGAATCGAATTCCGAGGTCCCAAGCCCAATGAATTTTTAAAAGAAATTATTTTCTGAAAATATAAGAGATTTTTTTTGAAAGTGAATTTATATGTGAAGTATGTGGCATCGGGCCCGTATCTTGGTTCCGGAGCCCGATTCAGGTTCGATATAATATTTATGTCATATCTGTGACGTTTGGTAAGAAACGGAAGTCATTTGACGTGATTCGGACCATAAATGCAAAGTTTGATGTTTTAGAAGTTTTTGGAAAATTTTCATTTATTTTGGGGTTTAATTCGATGTTTATGATGTTATTTTGGTGATTTAATTACATGAATAAGTCCGTAGGATGTTTTTGAGGTTTTGTGCATACTTGGTTTGGAGCCCCGAGGACTCGGGTGAGTTTCGGGTAGGCGTCGGGGTGTTTAACTTAGCAAATATCTGGTGATTTAATCATTTTCTGGTGTATGGTGTAGTGTATTATGCGAACGCATAAGTTCCTTCGCGAACGCATAGTACACGATGGGAAGAGGGTTGGTCAGTGCTATGCGAACGCACCACACCAGGTGCAAACGCGGAGCACAAGATTTTAGCTCTACGCGAACGCACTCAAGCGGGTGCGCACACACAGAGTAAAAAGGGAACCTGGGGGCTGGGTGGCTTTAACCCTGTGCGAACGCAGCCTCAAGCTCGCGAACGCATAGGTCAGGTAAGTCAACCCTTCGCGAACGCGGCCAAGGGCCTGCGAACGCGAAGAGTATTTTTCGCCCAGTTATTCCCTTTTTGTCAAAAACAGAACACTTACGAGATTTCACCCCATTTTCATAACTCCTTCTTCTTCACTTCACTTTGGGCGGTTCTTGGAAGAAATCTTCACCATAACTTCATAGGTAAATAATCTTAGACTCCTTTTCTTCAATATTTATCAACACCCATTAGATTTTTAGGCCTAAAACATGAGATTAAGGGTAGAAAATTAGGGATTTGGGTAGAGTTAGGGCGTTTTGATTAATTGGGAATTAGACCTCGTGTTGGGATCGGATTTCAAAATAAATTACATATTAGGGCTCGTGGGTGAATGGGTGATCGGGTTTTGGTCCGAACCTCGTATTTTATCCAAGCGGGCCTGGGGTCGATTTTTGGATTTTTGGGTAGAAGGTTAGAAAGTCTATAATTAAGCATTGGAATTTAATTATTAGTGTTTATTGATGTTATTGAGTCAATTATGTCTAGATACAATCATTTTGGAGTCGGGTTCAAAAGAAAAAGCGGTGCTTGAGGCTTGATTTTGATCGTGGAAGTCGAGGTAAGTGTTTGGCCTAGCCTTAGCTTGAGGAAATAGGCTTTGAGTCTTATTTGCTAGGTGTTTATTCCATGTTCAACGTATAGGTTGTAACGACCCAGCCGGTCGTTTTGTGTGTTGGGACTCCGT
Organism: Nicotiana undulata; assembly: GCA_005239495.1. Classification (NCBI taxonomy): domain Eukaryota; kingdom Viridiplantae; phylum Streptophyta; class Magnoliopsida; order Solanales; family Solanaceae; genus Nicotiana; species Nicotiana undulata. The sequence continues at coordinate 47,660 of ML288921.1, forward strand.
TCCCGTGAATGACTCTTCCATAGCGACTACTCGTGCCTTATGACTTGTGTGGGCAGGTAGTTCGAGATTCGGAAGTGATTTGGCCAGTTCAGGAACACTTGGTTCCTGAAGGCTAGCCTATTTGGCTAATTTTGGTTCCGAGCAGA
>ML288924.1:0-37699 GCA_005239495.1 Nicotiana undulata
TGCCGAGTGACTGTGAGGTTATGCACGAGGGGACATGCCATGCCTTTTCTGTTCATTATCTGTCTGAGAAGCTATACTTCTGTCGTGTCTTTACGTTTCATTTATTACCTTGTACTGCTGTGTTAGCATACTGTTACCCTATCTCCCCCGCATGTTCTCCCCGTATCTGTCCTATTTGCTTATTTCTGTTGTCATTTTCCCGCTATTATATAAATTGCACAGGTACATATGTAGTATTAGTCCTAGCCTCGTCACTACTCGCCGAGGTTAGGCTCGACACTTACTCAGTACATGGGGTCGGTTGTACTGATGCTACACCTGCACTTCTTTATGTTGTGCAGACTACGCAGCCAGACCCGGAGATCACTGACGATCGGAGCATCTCATTTAGTCGCACAGGATACTCGAGGTAGACCCGCAGACGTTCGTGGGCCTTGACGTCACCCCCTACTTTCCATTTTCAGCTCTGTCTTACTTTGTATTTCAAAGACAGTCTTATGTATTTATTTCAGACCTTTTGTTTGTAGTAATCTCTTAGATAGTCCNCGAGGTAGACCCACAGACGTTCGTGGGCCTTGACGTCACCCCCTACTTTCCATTTTCAGCTCTGTCTTACTTTGTATTTCAAAGACAGTCTTATGTACTTATTTCAGACCTTTTGTTGTAGTAATCACTTAGATAGTCCGTGAGTATGTGACACCAGTTCTGGGAGTTGTTTATGGGTTTCATTTCGAAAGTGCTATGTTGTATTTTAGTTATCCTGTTCGTATTTGTTGTTAATGAGTTTTATTCAATTCAAACGTTGGCTTGTCTAGCGGGTTCAACGTTAGACGCAGTCATGGCCCGAAGGTGGGATTTCTGGTCGTGACAAGTTTAGACGGGATACTCACTGGGTACATATATGTATATATACTCATGCTACACTTTCTGTGCATTTTGTTGCACAGGTACCTTATAGTACATTGATCGATTTTGGGACTTATACGGGCTGCATTCATCCATAGGCGTTCCACAGCTGCCGGAGTCTCCCTTCTATGTACTTACATTTTATATTTATTGCCTTTGTCCAATTTGTTTTTCGGACAAACATTGTATAATTGTATAAATTCTTAAAAATTCTCATGGACTTGTGTCACGAATACGATCGCATAGATGGGGCCTGCGATCACAGAGGGTGGGGAGGTAGGCTTATGCGATCGCAGGAGTGAGGTCTGCGACCGCAGAGAGGAACAGGCAGTAGGGGGTGAGTCTGCGACCGCAGAGGGTTAGGGAGGGGACCATATGCGATCGCAGAGAACATTGGATGGCCCAGCATAATTACTTCTCTGCGATCGCAGAGAAGGAAACCAGACAAAAAATTTCTATTTTTTCTAACTTAGCTCCCGGGGGTCTAAAACACCCCCGAGCCCCCCGGGACCCCATCCAAAAGCACCAGCAAGTCTGTATTCGTGATACAGACTCGCTCGAACTTCCGGAACATGAAAAACAATAACGGAACTCAAAATTCAACCCCAAAACCAAATTAATCAAATTTAAGAACTTTGAAATTCTAGAATTCATTACATTGCGTCGAACGGGTCTATACTACTCGGAATGACCCCAAATTTTGCAGACAGGTCATAAATGACTATACGGAACTATTGCCGGCCTTGGAATTCCATTCGAACTTCGATAGCATGAAGTCCCATTCCAGGCCAAATTCTAAACTTAAGGAAATCCTGATTTCCATTTCGGGCGCCAAAACGCTCCCGGATCATCAGACACTCGAGCCAAACGTACGCCCAAGTCCGTAATCACTGTACGGAGCTACTGGAGCTGTCAGAACTCGATTTCGAGGTGGTTTGCTCAAAATGTTGACCAAAGTCAAACTTGGCCAAATAGGCCATCCTTAAGGAACCAAGTGTTCCTAAACCATCCAATTCATTCCCACATCCGGAACCACCCGCTCCCGCGAGTCATAAAGCACTAATAGCCACTATGGAAGGTTTCATTTAAGGAAACGAGACCCTAATACACAAAACGACCGACTGGGTCGTTACACTTATGACTCCGGCTGGTTGTCTTGTCCGTGTCTGTATATGCTCTTTGGGTTCTGGTTCACTTATAATTTGATAGTCAGACATTGGTTAAGAGAAAATTATAGTACATTAAGGTTCATTTTCAGTTATTACCTAAATTTCCTTATTTGATATGCACTTGTCACTTACTGTCCTACCTGCCTACTACTTTCGCCATATCCTGGCATATATTATATTGTTGGACCTTAGTGAGTGTCTAGTCGACCTCTCGTCACTACTCCTTCGAGTTTAGACGGGATACTCACTGGGTACATATATGTATATGTACTCATGCTACACTTTTTGTGTATTTTGTTGCACAGGTACCTTATAGTACAGTGATCGATTTGGGGACTTATACGGGCTGCATTCATCCAGAGGCGTTCCACAGCTGCCGGAGTCTCCCTTCTGTGTACTTACATTTTATATTTATTGCCTTTGTCCAATTTGTTTTTCGGAAAAACGTTGTATAATTGTATAAATTCTTAGAAATTGCTCATGGACTTGTGTCACCGGGTTCTTGTGATGTCTTGGTATTTCTTTTTTTTTTTGTATTAAGTTGGTTTCTTGCCGTATTTAAATTACGAAATTTATTTATTTAATAATGAAAATGCAAGAAGAGGCTTCGATTCTAAAATGTTAAACAGGAAAGTGTTCCAACTGATTAAGGGGTCGGCTTGCCTGACAGTGGTGTCCGGCGCCATTACAACGCATAGGTTTTGGGTCGTGACAAAAAACATGCCTACCTGTTTACATATTAAATTGCATGTCTGATACTCTGTGCGCCATGTTTAGTTAGCTTATTGCTTCTCTACCTGCGATTTGATGAACTGTTTAAATTGATTCCTTTTCTGTCATTCATTTCGCATCACATATTTGAATTGGCACTACAGACGCATTCTGGGAGATCCCCCTGTACTGCTTATTTTAATTGGGACTACAGACGTATTCTGGGAGATCCCCATGTACTGCATATTTAAATTGGGACTACAGACGTATTTCGAGAGATCCCTCATCACTGCATATTTATTTTGGGGACTACAAACGTATTCCGGGACATCTCCCCTGTACTACATAATCATTTGGATCTACGGGACGGTATCCTGAGAGATTTCTCTTTGTGATATGTTGTGCTGAGCCGAAGGTTCACTTTATTGTTATGTTTATAATATTTTCTTTAACTGTTTATTGTAGAAATTACTATCTTTTCGTAGTATTGTAAATTGATTTATATATAAATCCAGTCGAGCCTTAACCAGACCTCGTCACCACTTGACTGGGGTTAGGCTTGGCACTTACTGGGTACCAAATGTGGTGTACTTATGCCCTTCCCTGCACATGTTTATCATGTGCAGATCCAGGTACAAATTATCTGTCGCATGGCTAGTCGTCACAGCTGTTACCAAGAGACCGTAAGGTATTTCTGCCGCGTCCGCAGAATCTTCCGAGTCACCTTCCATTATGACTTATAGAGATTTTTCTATGTATTTCCTTCCCAGTTTTGTTTTAGAGCTACAGTAGTATAGAAACTTGTGACTATATTGTGAATAATACGGGTCTTGGGGTTTATATTTGTACATGCCGAGCGACATCATTATTATTATTATTATTTAAATTTTATCCTTTTCTGTCTTTATTTATTGCATTTTTTATTAAGTTTTATCCTCAAATTTAGGCTTACCTAGTCGTAGAGACTAGGTGCCGTCACGATACCTTACGGAGGTAAATCGGGTCGTGACAGGCATGAAACCTGATCCGACCTGTCCACCCTTATCACTCTTTGTTATGGCATGCAATCCGCTCCCACGAGACAATCATATCTCTTTAGTTATATAAAAAGAGGTTTCACAATTTAGGTCAAAACCTTTCACAATATTTATGTCGCAACAATTGTAACCCTAAAACTGTACTATTCATAAACTTCATCAATTATCATTTCATAATGAAACCAACCAAAATATACATAGTAAAACACTGTCAACCAACTCAACCTTTTTGTGCACCACAATGAAACCAAGGGAACAACCAACACTTCCAAAATACTGGAAACAATACTTAACAACAAGTTGACGAAATCTAGGCTGGCTGGGCAGTCTTCGCATTTGCGAAGGAAATCTCGCATTTGCGAGTATGGGCTTCCCAGGCCTGGTTCGCATTTACGAATAAAATGTCGCAATTCCCTAGCTTGTTGGATTTGCAATTGCGAAGGTGGATCTCACATTTGCGAGATCAGAGGCCTGTGCCAAGACACCAGATGCACCAACTGAGATTTTTAAGTTCTAATCACTCTGTAACCTACCTGAAACTCACCCGAGCCCTTGGGTCTCCAAACCAAACATGCACGCAAGTCTAAAAACACCATACGAACTTGCTCGTATGATCAAATCATCAAAATAACATCAAAAACTACGAATTCAACCTCAAAACTCATGATTTTCTCAAGAACACTCAAATTTTCTAACTTTTCAACCGGACGTCCGAATCACGTCAATTCAACTTCAATTCGCACCAAATTTCACAGATAGGACATAAATATCATAAATAACGTGTACCAGGCTCCGGAATCAAAATACGGGCCCGATTCCAATGATTTCAAACATTATTTCATTTCTTTATTTCCTGTAAAAACCAGCACAACAAGTTTCTTCAAAAATTGTTTCTAAGTCTAGGGACCTCAGAATTTAATTTTCGGGCATACGCCCAAGTCTCATATTTTAATGCGGACCTACCAGAATTTTCGGAACACAGATCCGGGTTCGTTTACTCAAAATGTCAATGCAAGTCAACTATAAATCAATTTTAACTTCTCAAAATTATTATTTCTCATATTTTCACATAAAAGCTTTTCAGTTTCACGTCCGGACTGCGCACACAAAATGAGGTAAATAAAATTGATCATTTTAAGGCTAATGAACTTGGAATGGATTCTTTATTCATAGGATGACCCTTTGTGTCATCATAGAAAATGTTCATAAATTACTCTCTAGTACGGTTAAAAATGGCCAACGGATCATCGATCCAATTATTATATTCATCTTTAAGGAAAACAATTTTGTTTCTTCTTTTCCTATTGGTAGCCATAATATGGTAGAATTTCGTACTTTCATCTCCCTCATTGATCCATTTAATTCTAGAGCGAAGTTTCCAGTAGTCTTCCTCAATTTTTAGGGCAGCTCCCAAATTTTGGAGAAAAGAGCTGGAATGATAAGAAACAGAAGTTTGAATACCTTTGAGCCTAGCTATAATTTATTTTTTCTTCCTAAATATATCACCAAAGGTTTTGTTTTTCCAGTTAGTGACATGGTCTTTAAAGGTCGATGAAGCAATTACATAATGATTGTTAGACCAAGCATTAGTAACTAATTCCTTGAATTGAGGGTGCTTGCACCAAAAAGGTTCAAAACAAAAAGGTTTTGCAAAATTATGGTATTGTTTGGGAATGAGATTTATGAGTAATGGATTATGGTCTGAATGAGTTTTTGGGAGATGAGTTACAGTAGCATTTGGATAGGTTTGGATCCATTGATCATTTCCAAACACTTTGTCAAGCCGTTCCATAATTAAACTGTTGTTACTAAGTCTATTATTAGACCAGTATATCGACTGCCTTTATAACCAAGGTCAAGTAGATTACAATAATTGAGATTAGACCAAAGTTTAAAAACACGCCTACGGTTCAGTGGTCTCCCTCCTAATTTTTCACTTGTTTTAAAAACATTATTAAAGTCCCCTCCCACTAGCCATGGCCCTTTATAGTTATCAGAAATGTTTTTAATATTTTCCCATATTTCGTCTCTTGTAGTAGAATTAGTACTAGCATATATTGAAGAAATAACCATATTATTTTAGTAAGACGTACCTCAACGGTTGCATGTATTTCATGATTTCTACGGACAAAGTTGTGAACGTTGACCTTAGCATGATCCCATAGAAACCAAATTCATTTAGAAGTGAACCATGGGATTGCATTTTAGTCTCAAGAAGTGTGACCACACAAGGGTTATGTTGCATCATTAACTCTCTAAGGTTCCTCCTAAAATCTTCATTATTCCTCCCCTTATATTCCATATAATGATACTTGTAGTACTAATCATGTTAAAATCTTGTTCATGTGCATGACCATTTATCATCACATCCCTAGGGGTTGTTCAGTTTCTCCTTAGAAAAGGAACTAGGATCATTGCCCTGTTGCCCATCGTTGGATCTTGTGGAGGACGTATGTCCATTGAGCACTTGAGAAACTTCTGAGGGCATGCAAATATGTTCCTCTTCTCTTGTGTTTCCTTGAATAGGAGCACTTTTACCTCGTCTAGATTTGATAATTCTACCACTGATTCTCCTACTAAGTCTATTTGTTCGTTCATTTCGTCTTCCATTGGGTTGCCAACAATTAGGAACTGTTGGAGGGTCGAGATTCATTTCTTCCATATGCATTTGCATGTTTGGGTTCTGTGTTTAAGGTTATGGTTAGGGATGTTTTGCTGGGTGTGGTGCCTCACATTGCATTAGTATAAGATTGAGGGCAGTTAGGGATTCCGTTGGTAAGAATTGAAGATTTGGTCCTAGGTTAAATATATTTGAAATAAGCAACATTTACTGTTCAAAACACAATTACTTCCAAAAGTATTTTTGTTTATATTTACAAGGTGCATTATCGTTTAGTGTACTATTAATTTACGTCATTTAAATACATTGCTTCATGTTGATATTTATCATTCTAATTATAATAAATCAATCAAAACTAAATATAAGGTGAACGAGCAAAAGAAGAAATTTTCAGACAAGATAATAGGGTATTGAACCTGGACGATATTAATTATTTTCGTCCATCCTTGTCTTATTTAAGACAACTGAAAAACATTTGGAAAACAAGAAATCTAAAAGTTGTATAAAGTAAAAAAATTAAAGCTTTAATTGTCATTTGAAGTATATCTCTATTACTTTGCTTGTTGCAATCTCTAAGTTGTGAAATCATATCCACTGTAAGGGGCTGATAGAGACTTTGTGGTGAGCTGCTCTATTTGATCATATTCGTAGCACATGGAGTCCTCCTTCCCTACTTTTCATTCTTGTCTACGTATTTCTTTTCCGGATAGATGTTATTGTTCATTTGAAATTAGTTAACTTTATTAGATGCTTGTGATGTAGTGACACCAAGTTTTGGATGTTTGTTGGACATTTATGGTCATATTTAGACTTTGTTGTTGTATTGTACTTATGATATTGAATTAACATTTATTTAGGCATTGTTTTTTATATCACGAAATAATTAATGTCTTAATAATTGGATATCGAGATGTTTTGGTTGTTTACTTGCCTAGCGAGCGGGATAGGAGCCATCACGACCTTCAGTGGGATTTTGGGGCGTGACAAGTTGGTATCAGATCTCAAGGTTCCAAGGGTCATTTCTAATCACGAGCATGCCTAGTAGAGTCTTGTAGATTGATATTGAGACGTCAATATCTATCTGTGAGATTATACGGATTTAGGAACTTTCCCTTTCTTATTCCTTATCATCCAACTTTATTTCGACTTGAAGCCAATACCTTCCGGTATTTCCTACTCATTCATATGCGACATTGAGTACTCGATATCAGTTGGTCGACAACGGTCGGTGATGATGATATAGATATGGTGTGGGATGATATTTCCTTGTGTTATGAAGGCATACTACTATCATCACTTTGTGGAGGGGGTTTCAGTCCATAGTAGCTCGGTGTTGGTGTTTCCCACAGGTTCAAGATCATACCGAGTGCATTGTGATGCTTCTCGTATTGGTCCTAGAACTGTTTGGTGCAGAACAGTAGGGTGATTTATTACATGTTGCGGTAGTTGAATCTCCATGAGAAGGATTATCTGGTTCATGATTTTGAGTTGGTAGTTATTGTGCATGTACTTACGACTTGGAGGCATTATTTATACGAAGTGTCATGGGAGGTTTCTACTGGCCATTGAAGTCTTTAGCAATTGACAAGAAAATGTGAATTTGAAGCAACAAAGTGTATGGGTAGTTTGGCATTTACTCTAGAGGAGGGAAGGCATTTGGCTATGAATGTTCAAGCCTTGGCTTAAAGATTTGTGATATTGGACATTTGTGAGCATAATAGAGTTCTTGTAAGTGTGGTTGCAAGGTTGTCCTTGTTTGAGTGAATAAGAGATCGTCAGTTTGATGATCTTAAATTGATTGTCCTCAGTGACATGGTGTTGCGAGGTGGTGTTGAAGGAGTGGTCCTTAGTGATAACGGTATGTTGCAACTTCAGGGTCAGATATGTGTTTCTAGTGTTGATGGTTTGAGGGGGGTTGATCCTTGAGGAGGCTCATAGTGTGCGGTATTCTATTCATTCGAGTGCTATGGAGATGTATCATACTTTGAAGCAGCACTACGGGTGGCGGAGGATGAAGAAGGATGTTATTGGGCATGTCTTGCGGTGTTTGATTGTCAGCATGTCAAGAATGAGCATCAGGGACCAAGTGGTTTACTTCAGAAGATAGCTATACCTGAGTGGAAGTGGGATCACATTGTTACTGGTTTTGGAGGTAGGATATCCACAGACCTTGAGGAAGTTTGATGCTATTATGTCATTATGGACAAATGACTAAGCCTCCGCATTTCAATTTGGTGATGATTTCTTACACTTTGAGAGTTTGAATTTAATGAAAATGGTTGCTTTAGCTACTAAGGGAATACAAATGCTTGATTACAATTATTGTGTGCAATACAGTCTTGAGCCTTGTGTGTGTTGACGAATGTTTCAGTTGTTCATCAGTGGAATGAAACAAATTCTTACAGTCTGGGAATGAGTGTAGACTCGGGAAGATCAACTAATTACATAGTTGTTGTATCTATGGCGAGGACATAGAGAAATGTCTATGTGAGGTTATATATGGGGGTCTATATCCTATGAGAGGGTAAGAGGCTATGTGATATCTTACGAGGTTCCTATAAATAATCTCTTTCTATCCAGTGGGATGTTTTTACTATTATTTGGGTCTGGATCGCTTGAGGAACATGGAACGACTTTCACAAGGTTGAGCGTGTATCGGGTTTGATAATTTGGGATGTGTTATTGTTAGTGTAAAATGACTTTAGGAGAGATTGAACTAAGTAATGGGGTGAGATAATGGTAGTCAATGTGTGATGACCCAAGAGGTCATTTTATAAATACAGACTCCGCCCCATGCTTAATTGTCATAAAAAGGTTAATTTTAAATATCTTGTTTTGCGTGCGCGGTCCGGGCACGAAATCGTAAATATTTTATGTTAAAATATGAGAAATAGTGAATTCTAGAGTTAAAACTTGATTATAGTTGACTTTGGTCAATATTTTGAGTAAATGGACCCGGATCTGTGTTCCGACGATCCCAGGAGGTCTGCAGTAAAATATGGGACTTGAGCGTATGCCCGGAAATGAATTCCGATGTCCCAAGACTTAGAAAACATTTTTTGAAGAAAAATGTTCTGCTAGTTAATTCAAGAAATACAAAAATGAAAAATTATGTGAAATATATGATATCGGGCCCTTATTGTGGTTTCGGAGCCTGAAATAAGTTTGTTATGTTATATAAGTCCTATCTGTGAAGTTCATGAGAATCAGAGTTGATTTGATGCAATTCGGACATCCGGTTGAAAAGTTGGAAAGTTTTGGTGTTCTTGAGAAAATCTTGAATTTTGAGGCCAAATCTGTAGATTTTGATGTTAATTTGATGATTTGATTTCGCAAACAAGTCTGTATGAAGTTTTTAGATGTGTGTGCATATTTGGTTTGGATCCACGAGGGCTTGGTTGAGTTCCGGGTAGGCTACGGAGTGTCTAGACTTAGAAAAATTCCCAATAGATGAAACATCTGGTGTACGGGTCTCTGATCTAACAAATGTGAGGTCGGGCTTCACATATGCGAAGCCAATGTCAAGCCTCTGATCTCGCAAATGTGAGGTCCCTGGGTCGCAAATGCGAAGGACCTTGTTCGCAAATGCGAGGTCCTATTCGCATTTGCGATATATGCCCAGAAAGCCCAGGGTTCGTAAATGCGAACCCCAGCTCGCAAATGCGAGACCATGAGCCTGTTATATCAGTTTTTTGACGGGATTTTTCCTTCTTTTTCAATTTTCTAAAACCCTAAACCTCCATAGGCGATTTTCCCAAGGTCCAAACTTCTTCAAATCATTGGTAAGTGACCTCCAACTAATTTCTTTCAATTCCTAACAACTTTTAACAATGATTTCAACCAAAATTCTCGAGTTTCCATGGTAAAAATTTGGGTTTTGGGTAGAACTTAGGAATATCAATTTTTGGGGAATTGGACCTCGAATAGACATCGGATTCCAATACCAATTGTATATTCGTGCTCGGGGGAGATTGGGTAAATAATTTTGGTCCGAACCTCGAGTTTAGACCAAGTGGGTCCGGGGTGAATTTTCGAAATTTAATATGAAACCTTAGTAAAACCATTGTTTTTCAATAAAGATGATTCCTTTTGGCTATGATTGATAACACTGGACAAATTGTAATTAGATTCGAGCATATTAGAGGCAATTTCTAAAGGGAAGGCAGTGCTAGAGCAGTGAATTGCTTGTGAGACTGAGGTAAGTGTTTGGTCTAACTTTGGCTTGAGGGAATAAGAGTCCCCACTTGTTTGCTATGTGAAATGCATGGGTGTGGTGTATAGGTGAGGTGACGAGTATCTATGCACCACCTAGTTTGCCTGTTAAGCATGTTCCTTTCCCCGTTCCCAACTGAATTGGTTCTTTTCTTAACTATTCTATGACTATTTGATGTTGTTAACTTGTTGTTAAAGATTTTGGTGGTTATTTTGTAAAGAGTATTGGTTGTTTATTGGGTTCCCTTGTGGGACAAACGATTGAGAAATTTGGTGTTGTTTTACGAAGTTTAGATATACACATTGATGTTCCTGTGATATATTGTTAAAAGAGAAATATTGTGAAAGGTTTGGCCTTAATTGTGAAAGCTTTATGAATTAATATAAGGCTGTGATATATTGTTAAAAGAGAAATATTATGAAAGGCTTGGTCTTAATTGTGAAGGCTTAATAAATTAATATAAGGTTGTGATGTATTGTTGAAACAGAAACGTTGTGAAAGGCTTGGCCTGAATTGTGAAAGCTTCATAAATTAATATAAGGTAATGATATGTCTGGTGGGAGCGGGTTGCACGCCGCAACAAGAGCGATAAGGGTGATATATGTAGGGAAGAGGAATAAGGGTGGACAGGTGGGATCGGGTTGCACGCCGCAACAAAGGTATGATAAGGGAGGACACTTATGATTTACTGGATTTCATGAAAAAAATGAAAAATGTTTTTACTGAATTTCAAATGATGTTTTACTGAGTTTTCTTTGAAAATTCAAGGATTTGAGACATACAGATTTGGAAAAGTTATAAATGTTTATTTTACTATTTTCATGATTTTTGGAAATACTTTCATTCAAAGTTAAAGTTTTAAAGATTTGGAAATTTCTGAGAATTGGTTATAGCTGAGGCCTGAAAGAGGCGGTTGTGTTATTTTAATAGTATTGCAGTACTTGAATTTGTTGGTTTAAATTTCCTACTTTCTTTGTATATTATTATCACAGGTTTATTGTTAAAGCCCCGCCTTAGCCTCGTCACTACTTCGCTGAGGTTAGGCTCGGCACTTACTCGGTACATGGGGTCGGTTGTACTGATATGACACTCGTTTTATTCAATTGTTATTCGTCTATGCTTAAAAATTTAACATAAAAAGTCGGCAGCGTAAGTTTTACTTTGTTGTTGTGTATCATGTTCAAATGGAAATTTAAGGAAAGTAGTTAATTGAATTCTAACATTGGCTTGCCTAGCAAGTGTGGTGTAGGCGCCATCACGATCCCTAAGGTTGGGGAGTTTGGGTCGTGACAAGTTGGTATCAGAGCACTAGGTTACATAGGTCTCACAATCCACGAACACGCTTAGTAGAGTCCGAAGGATCGGTACTGATACGTCTGTACTTATCCCTCGGAGGCTGCTGAGTTAGGAAACATCTCCATTTTCATTTCCACTCCATCGTGCGATTCTTGTATCCCAAAAATACTGACTAGATTCTTTTACTCTCTCACAGATGGCGAGAACACGTGCTTCATCTTCCGCTAATCAGAATACCGATCCTCCAACAGCAGTAGCTCCTACTAGGGGCAGAGGTCGAGTCAGGGGAAGAATTCTACCCATTGCTCGTGCAGCAGCCCCAGCTGCAGGACACCATATTAAGGTTGATGAGGGGGTTCCAGCTCAAACTGTTCCAGCAGGACCAACTCAGGTTCCCAAGGGGTTTATTGCTACCCCGGTTCTTCAGGATGCTTTGGTCCGCCGTTTAGTGGGCCTGATGGAGAGTGTGGCCCAGACGGTCACATTCCCTACTGCTGCAGCCGTATCTCAGGCTGGGGGAGGGATTCAGACTCCTGCCACCTATACTCCAGTCCAGACTACTGTAAAGACCCGTAGAATTCCTAACTAGAAACGATGCCCGGACAGATCCCCATGTTGATATAACTATAGAAATTCTTAAATTGAACCTTTTTGGAATGAAAAGTACCCTATGACTTAGAGGATAGAATTTTTCAAGTTTGTGAAAATCTGTGGTCCACTATACGATCTCATATCAAGTATGTGGACCGCATAGTGGTCGCATAGTTGGACAGATTGCTGTCCATTTTGAGGGCAGCTATGCGGCCCAAAATGCGACCGCATATCATGTATGCGGACCACATAGTTGTCGCGTAGTTGCACCTGATTTTTGCGGAGGGGGTTGTGCGGCGCACTATGCGATCGCATAACAGGTATGCGGACCACATAGTTGTCGCGTAGTTGCACCTGATTTTTGCGGAGGGGGTTGTGCGGCGCACTATGCGATCGCATAACAGGTATGCGGACCGCATAGTTGCTGTATACCCGGGCAGTTCCTTTTTCTTTTTGGCCCAGCTCCTATTTCCTAATTTTTATAACCCGACCCCCAGCCTAATATAACACCCATCCCTCTTATTTTTAACGATATTCTGATAAAATAGAGAAAGGAGAGAGTGGGTTCTAGTGAGAGAGAGTCCCAACTTTATCAAATTTGATCCTCCATCACTGCTCATGCCTGAATTAATCGAGTAGGAAACCATTTCTTCACTACAAGAGGTAAGCTTCTACCCTATCAACCTTAATTTCCTGATATTTGTTAAAATGAAACATGGTTAGGTGAGTTCATGAAGATGGGGGTAGGAATCTTGCATGCATGTAACCAACTAGTCATAATCTAGTGAAGGGAAATGGGTTAGAGTGATCTTTCACTAAAAAAATCCATTTAATCTAAAGGAACACCTAGTGTTTGATAGAATGCTCAAGCGAGTTCAAGACATGATCATTATTCCTAATTCTAAGTTCAATTATGCCACATTGTGAACTAGATTGAAGGTGCTAGAAGGTTTGGTGATTGTGGTAGAAATTAAGGAAAAAGCCCAAATCGAGGTATGTATGGCTAACTCTAATCTTCATAGGATAAACCTATTGGTGTTCACTTTCCGGGTATGATTCTCTTGTTTGATTCTCTATGGAATTTATGAGCATTATGTGCCAAGTTGGGAAATTCTTGCTTTTATGCCGTTCTATGTTACTCCCATATCATTATGCTAATTAAGGGTATGACTTGTGATCATTATGCTCCTTCTTTTACTACGTGTGCAAATCCTCTTATGTGATGGTTGTGGTAGATATGAAAGATCGAATTGATATGAAATATGAATCAAAGGATTGAAATGATATGAAATATGAATCAAAGGATTGAAATGATATGAAATATGAATCACAAGAGTGAAATGATATGAGATGTGAATCAAAAGATGTAAAATGATAAAAGCGAACTAAAAGATCAAAGAAATGATGGGTGATGTCCTAAGGTGAGATGGCCTAAATGATCGGGCTGTGATCGAACTCCATGCCGTACACATGGAGACATTCGGATTGAGATATGATATTGATTATTGCCTCACTTTTTCAGTTGAGATGACCCAACCGGTGAGATACCGGACTCCGTGTGAAAATGCCACGGTGATGATATGAGTTATGATATTGTTGGTACCTCACCTAGAATGGCTTAGCCGGTCGGGCCGAGACCGGACTCCGTGTGACAACGACACGGGGGTTCAGTAATAATAATAATAACACTTGAACTTAATAGATTATTAACCAAAAGATGGCAAAACGGGATAAGAAACTGGTGACTCTTAATTGTGTTTTCCCCTAGTTCGGTGAATGTTATATGATGTCTCTATTTGTATCATTTCCTGTTGATGTTTATCCTGTCTAGAATAGAGTTTGATCATACATACTAGTACTATTCAAGGGTACTAACGCCCCTTTTTGCCGGGGGCGCTACATCTTTTAAATTGATGTAGGTGGTTCTGTAGTAGGTAGCGCCGATCGTCGATAGTGGTGCTTTCTCCTCCTCCCTTCAGCAGTTTTGGTGAGCCCCATTTCCTCCCGGGGCCGTGTGTAGTTACATGTTTATCTTCTTTGTACATGTTTTTCCTTTTGAGGTATAGGCGGGGCCTTGTCGCCAACAGGTCTATGTTCATTTCTCCATACTCTTAGAGGCTCCGTAGACACTCATGTGGGTTGTGAATATATTTTGGGTAGTTGTGGGATTTACTCGTAACCGTGATTCCGTATCGCGAATTTTGTAATTAGTATGTATGTTTTGAAAGATCTAATGTTGGTAATGGTGAAAGAGGAAAATGGACTTAATGTTATGAATATATGATTTTGATTTATCTCTTGCTACCTCATGTAAATAATGTATGCTATACACACGGAGGAGAAACGAGTCGGGTAGGAAAGGCTAATCAGGCTTGCTTGACTGTGTCACTCGGTTAGGCGCCGGTCCCGTCCCTCGATTTTGGGGCGTGACAAACTTGGTATTAGAGCATAAGGTTTTAAAAGTGTCCTAGGATGTCTCAGAGCCGTGTCTAGTAGAGCCCTTCTTATCGGTGTGTTGTCGACCACATCTATAATTAGGGGGCTGCTTGGACATTTAGGAAAAATACCCTTCATTGTTATTCTATATCGTGGGATAGAGTGAGAATTGAGGTTGGTTCTCTCTAACTCGTGCGTTGTTTCAACTTTCAGTAAATGGCACCCAGGAAGAAAGCTCGACTCGGCGTAGAGGCTAATGCCACCCCAAGAGTGACCATAAATTCCCAATCTGATGGTGCCGGTGAGAATAATTCCCCGACCATGAATCAGCCTGACTCCTCAACTCTAGGCCGGGACATTCCTGCTCTAGAGGAGGGTGCCACAGTCCCTCCCGCTGATATTCCTGATCCTCTTCCAGCCCCAGCTTCCGGTCCCGGTATTTCTTATGGGGACCTTAGGGGAGCTATTCAGATTTTGACGCAATTGGTGGCTCTCAGGCCTAGAGATCAAGTGTAGTCCCCACATCCTCTAGCGGGCAAGGGTATTCCTCAGGTTCGAGGGTTAACCGGTTTCTCCAGTTAGCTCCTCCAGAGTTCACAGGTACTGACCCCGAGGCTGATCCTCAGGATTTCATCGACGAGATGTACAAGACCCTCTGAGTCATGCGTGCTACTGAGACAGAGGGAGTAGAGTTGGCCTCTTATCGTCTGAAAGGGGTGGCGTATTCTTGGTTTGAGATGTGGGAGGATTCCCGTGAGGAGGGGAGCCCTTCGACGATGTGGAGTGAGTTAGCAGATGCCTTCATAGATCATTTCTTGCCCACCGAGATTAGGGCAGCCTGAGCATCGGAGTTTGAGGTCCTCAAGCAAGGTAATATAAGTGTGTGGGAATATCATATGGAATTCGTGCGCCTGTCCAAGTATGCTGTTCATATGATGTCAACCATGGAGTCCCGAGTTCGCCGGTTTGTGCAGGGCCTTGGTCCCTTGGTTGTTAATGAAGCTGCCACAGCTGCTCTACATTCTGACATGAACTATGGGAAGATTGTGGGATTCTCCCAGGCTACAGAGGCCCGGAAGTTGAACCTAAGGATGGATCGAGAATGTGGTAGCAGGGCCCGGTCAACGGACAACCCTGGGGATTCATTTTGGAGGTGGGAGACGAGTCCTCGGGGGAGGGTCATCAGGGCCATCCCAGTCTTATGCTCGGTCTTCAGCTAATGCCCCGCCATCAAGGCACAATCATTAGCAGGGAGGTCACTTTGGGCCCGGTCAAGGTAGCAGGAGGTTCCACCATCAGGGTCGATCAGGAAGGCGTTTCCAGCAGCAGCAGAGGACCCTCTGTCCTAAGTGTGGGAAGTGGAATTCGAGGCTCTGCCACCTGGACATGCCATTATGTTATGGGTGTGGGAGGAGAGGCCATATTCAGAAGGACTGCCATTCATCCAGCCAGGGAGCATGTTGGGGCATCGCCCATCCATCCAGTTCTTCAGCTGCTACATCCTTAGCACGCCCTCCAGCCTGAGGCCCTCCAGAACTAGAAGGGCGTGGTGCAGCTAGGGGTGGTGCACGAGGTCGGGGAGGACCCAACCAGTTCTATGCCCTGAGTGGTCGTCAAAGTGCAGAGGCTTCTCCAGATGCAGTCACAAGTATTCTAACTGTTCAATCTCATTATGTGTATGCCCTTATTGATCCCGAGTCTTCTTTGTCATATGTTACTCCTTTTATTTATTCAAGTTTTGGGATAGAACCAGAACAACTTCATGAGCCGTTCTCAGTGTTGACTCCGGTTGGTGAATCTATTACGCCCGCGCTCTATAGGAATTATGTTGTCACGATGTGTGGTCAGGATACCACAGCTGTTCTTATTGAGCTAGGAATGGTTGATTTTGATTTAATAATGGGAATGGATTGGCTCTATTCATGCTTTGGTAAACTCGACTGCCGAACCAGAATTATGAGGCTTGAGTTTCTTGATGAACCAACTATTGAGTCGGAGGGGAATAATATTGTGCCAAGAGGTAGGTTTATTTCCTACCTTAAGGCCTAAAAAATGATCAGAAAGGGGTGCATCTACCATTTGGTCCGAGTTGCGGACACCACTTCTGCGGTGGCTGCTCCCGAGTCCATGCCTGTTGTGAATGAATTCCTTAATGTTTTTTCGGATGAGCTTCCTGGGATTCCACCAGATAGAAAGATCGATTTCGGGACTGATGTATTTCCAGACACGTAGCCAATATTTAATCCACCCTACAGGATGGCGCCAGCGGAATTGAGGGAGTTAAAGGAGCAGTTGAAGGATCTTCTAGAAAATGGTTTAATTCGGCCAAGTGTGTCGCCTTGGGGCGCACCGGTCCTTTTTGTCAGGAAGAAAGATGGATCTCTGCGAATGTGTATTGACTACTGGCAGCTCAACAAGGTCACAATAAAAAACAAATACACATTGCCTCGGATAGATGATTTGTTCGACCAATTGCAAGGTGCTAGGTTCTTCTCGAAAATTGATTTGTGGTCTGAGTATCATCAACTAAAGATCAGGGAGCAGGATATTCCTAAGACTACCTTCAAGACTCGGTATGGGCACTTTGAATTCTTAGTAATGTCTTTTGGGCTAACCAATGCCCCATCAGCTTTCATGGACCTTATGAATTGGGTCTTCAAGCCATTTTTTGACTCTTTTGTAATAGTCTTCATCGACGATATCCTTGTTTATTCGCGAAGTCAGGAAGATCATGCTAATCACCTCAGGGAAGTTTTGCAGACTCTTCATCAGCACCAATTGTATGCAAAGTTCTCAAAATGCAAATTTTGGCTAGAATCAGTTACCTTTTTGGGCCATGTTGTCTCCGGGGAAGGGATTCAGGTTGATCCCCAAAAGATCGCAACTGTGAAAGATTGGCCTAGACCAACGACCCCGACAGAGATTCACAGTTTCTTGGGTTTAGCTAGATATTATCGGAGGTTCGTGGAAGGATTCTCTACCATCGCCTCCCCATTGACTAAGCTGACGCAGAAAGCGGTCAAGTTCTAGTGGTCTGATGCTTATGAAAGGAGTTTCCAGGAATTGAAATCAAGATTGACTTCGGCGCCGGTGTTGACCTTGCCAGAGGGTACATAGGGGTTTGTGGTGTATTGTGATGCTTCAAGGGTTGGTATGGGGTGTGTGTTAATGCAATGCGGTAAGGTTATAGCTTATGCTTCGAGGCAGCTTAAGAATCACGAAAGGAATTATCCGACACATGATTTGGAGCTTGCAGCAGTTGTCTTTGCATTGAAAATCTGGCGGCACTATCTTTATAGGGTCCATGTGGACGTGTTCACAGACCACAAGAGTCTCCAGTATCTATTCAAACAGAAGGAATTAAACTTAAGGCAGAGGATATGGTTGGAATTGCTCCAAGATTATGATACGAATATCTTTTACCATCCAGGGAAAGCGAATGTGGTGGCAGACGCTCTTAGTCTGAAATCCATGGGTAGTTTTGTTACACCCCATATTTTTGTGCATGTAATTACGCCATAAGTAAATTGATATAAAATCGGAAATAAGATGTTACGTCCCGCATTTTTGTATGTTGATGTTTCGTCGTAAGTTAATCGACGTAAGCTCGGGAATGAGATTATTTTGGAATTATAAGTATTATGATATTTAAAACAAGGGATAACTAAATTCATGAAGGTGAGAGGGAAAGCAAATCGAAGAAAATGAGTTTCGTCGAAGTTTGTCAATTTGGGATAAAATACGGTTCGAGCTGTAATACCCAGTATTTATGGACTAGTGCCATACAAGGTACTACATGGCCATGATAATAAGGTGTATAAAGTGTGTTAAAAGTGAGTAGTATTTTAAGTAATTTGACATAATCCTTAGTTATGTGAATTATTGGATAATGGGAGAATTAACTAGTTAATTAATAATTAGTGGGAGATTAATTAGTAATTAAAATATTTTGGATAAAACTCTTAGACCCCAAACGTGGCAGCCATTGATTCTTGGTTAAGTGACTCTTAATCCATAAATCAAGGTGGCAAAATCTAAGAGAGTTTGTGACCAAGTCATACCAATCAAGTGGGGCCCACACCCACTTTAATAAAGACATTAAGCTTAACAAAATTGAAGTCTTAGCAAGACCAACATATGAACACTTTCTATCATGATATTAATGGTGTAGCATTTGGGAATGACTCAAGGTTGTAAGGATTTCACACGTTACTGGAGATCCTCCTTTCTATGACTTTCATGTTAGAAAGTGGATAATTAAAGTTTATGATATGATTATTGATTCTTGAAGAGACCTAGATCACGTTGATCAACAGTTGCCAAATTTGTGATGATATCCTTGTTCCAAGATGTTTTGCTTCACTGGTTTTTCACGAATGACGTTATGGCCTCATTGTCTAAGAGAGCACGATACAATCTTACTCAGGAATATCATAAGGATTTTTTCTACTCCATGTATGTTTAAGGCTAAGCCCTTCTTTAATTTTGGCATGATCTCGTCATTACATAAGTTTGATAACGAGGTATAAAGTACAATTCATATTTCGGAGTTTACGTATATTTTGCTAGTCTCGGAAGTTACGTATATTTTCCTAGTTTTGTAAGTTACAATATTCTCCTTATCGAGACTTCATATTCAATTTGAGTATTTTTCCAGTCAAGAGAGCAGAGAGTTTATATATACAGTAGTAAAATTATTTTCATTACCATTGAGCTATAATCGATGGGCAGGCCCCTATTGGGCAACCTCTGATAAGATGGTAAGTTATATACCGAACCTACTGTGGCCGTGCGCCTATGAGAGAGCCCAGTTGGTCAAGATACAGAGCCTAGTATGGCCGAGCGCCTATGAGCGAGCCTACTACGACAGAGCAGTTATAAAGTTATATATATATTTACCGAGCCTTATAGGGCCGGAAAACTATTTTACTTATTATATTCAGAGATTTGAATCAGTTTCAGCAGGTAAGCACACCATCAGATTATCTTTGACTTCCAGTGACCTGCAGTTATTATATTATCAGTTCAGTACATGTCTTACATACTCGGTACATTATTCGTACTGACGTCCTTTTGTTGGGGACGCTGCATTCATGCCTGCAGGTATAGACAACCAGTTTGATGAGCCCTCATAGTAGACGAGGTTAGCATTCAGCGAAGGATCGGTAAGACTCCACCTCATTCGTAGTGCAGCCGAGTCTATAAGTCATCGTGTCAGAGTTTTTCTACAGACTTATGGGTAGGACGGTACCCTGTCCCATGTTATGTCAAATAATCTTAGAGGCTTTGTAGACAGAGGTTCAATTTGTACAGTATGTCAGAGGCCTTGACGGCCCATATGTATTCATGTCTTAGGAACGATAGTTTATTTATATAGTGTTGCCCACTTACAGTTGTACATTATGAGTTGTGGCCATATTGACCATGATAGTTACAAAAGGAATGAGTTCATCCATTTCGACCTATGTATGATATATAGTTCTGATTGAAGGATTATGAGTTACGAAGTGGTTCGCTCGGTCCAGCTCGGCACCGGGTGCCAGCCACGCCTCCCCAAGTTCGGGGCGTGACAAGTTTGTCTCACTTAGAAGCAGGTCAGAGGCCTTTGGCTCGAGAGGTTTACCAGTTGGCCAGTTTGGGGGTATGTCTTACGGCCTCAGACGAAGGGAATGTTGTGGTGCATAACGGAGCTGAATCTTCGCTTGTGGTGGAAGTTAAGGAAAAACAATTCAATGATCCAGCAATGTCACAGCTGAGAGAGGCAATTCTTAATCCAAGGACCATAAATTTTTCACTTAGCAAGGATGCCTGTGTTTTGTGGTGCCAAGGAAGATTATGTGTTCCGGATGTGGATGACCTTCGGGAGAGGATAATGGTAGAGGCTCACAATTCTAGATATTCCGTACACCCAGGTTCTATGAAAATGTATCACGATCTCAAGGAAGCTTATTGGTGGAATATCATGAAGAGGGGTGTGGCGGACTTTGTGGCTAAATGCCCGAACTGTCAGCAAGTGAAGGCCGAGCATTAGAGGCCCGGTGGGTTGGCGCAGCTTCTAGAAATACCAATGTGTAAATGGGAGATGATCAATATGGATTTTTTGGTAGCGTTACCCTGCACTCCACGCAAGTTTGACTCAATTTGGGTAATAGTGGATCGGCTCACGAAGTCAGCACATTTCTTGCCAGTCATGTCCACCGACACTGCAGAACAATATGCTCAGTTGTATATTAAAGAAATAGTCAGGCTCCATGGCACTCCAGTTTCCATTATCTCGGATCGAGGTGCCCAATTCACAGCTAACCTTTGGAAGAAATTTCAGCAAGGTTTGGGAACGCAGGTAAATCTCAGCACAACCTTCCACCCGCAGACTGATGGACAAGCAGAGTGGACTATCCAGACACTTGAGAACATGTTGCGAGCTTGTGTGCTTGATTCTAGAGGTAGCTGAGATGATCATTTTCCCCTTATAGAATTTTCTTAAAACAACAGTTTCCACGCTAGTATTCAGATGGACCCATTTGAGGCTTTGTACGGGAGGAGGTGTAGGTCTCTGATTGGGTGGTTCAAGGTTGGAGACGCCGAACTGTTAGGACTGAATCTTGTGCATCAAGCCATGGAGAAGGTTAGAATCATAAAGGAGCGGTTAAAAACTGCTCAGAGCCGTCAGAAATCCTATTTGGGCATTCGTCGCAGGGATTTGGAGTTCCAAGTAGATGATTGGGTATTCTTGAAGGTATCTCCCATGAAGGGGGTCATGCGATTTGGAAAGAAGGGAAAATTGAGTCTGAGATATGTCGGGCCCTATAGGATCACTCAGAGGATAGGACAAGTGGCATATAGGCTGGAGTTGCCCCCTGAAATGTCATTGGTACACCCGGTGTTTCATGTGTCCATGTTAAAGAAAGTGACTGGATACCCGTCTGCCATCGTGCCGGTTGAGACCATTGAAGTTAATGAAGATTTTTCGTATGAAGAAGTTCCGGTTTCTATTCTATATAGGCAGGTTCGTAAGTTGAGAAACAAGGAAATTGCTTCGGTTAAAGTGTTATGGCGGAATCAACAAGTCAAGCAAGCCACATGGGAAGCGGAGAATGAAATGAAAAAGAAGTACCCCCATTTGTTTGAATAAGTCAGGTAGTCATTTATGAAGTTGATTATCTCTAAATGATAACATTACATGTCATATTGTGTAGAGCCACCCCACTCCCCTAATCCACTGTTCTCTATGAATCCTTAATTGGTACTACATTGGTGTGTTATTGTGTTAACATAATTATGTGGAATTTGTGGAAGTAACTGAATTATGTGGAATTTGTTAAAGTAACTGAATTATGTGGCATTTGTTGAAGTAACTGAATTATGTGGAATTTGTTGAAGTAACTTAATTATGTGTAATTTGTTGAAGTAACTGAATTATGTGGAATTCGTTGAAGTTTGTTTCGGGGGCTCTCTGACAAGCGGATAGGTCTTTGTACAAAGGAAAATCTGGCGAAATTTTTAGGAAAAATCGGAGTTAGTGAAAATTTGGGGGTTGGCATATTGTATTTTCAAACCCAAGTAATTACCCGACCCTCATTCGAGGATGAATAATTTTAAGTGGGGGAGGATGTAAAGACCCGTAGAATTCCTAACTAGAAACGATGCCCAGACAGATCCCCACGTTGATATAACTATAGAAATTCTTAAATCAGACCTTTTTGGAGTGAAAAGTACCCCAGGACTTAGAGGATAGAATTTTTCAAGTTTGTGCGAATCTGCTGTCCACTATGCGATCGCATATCAAGTATGCGGACCGCACAGTGGTCGCATAGTTGGACGGATTTCTGTCCATTTTGAGGACAATTATGCGGCCCAAAATGCAATCGCATATCATGTATGCGGGCCGCATAGTTGTCGCGTAGTTGCACCTGAGTTTTTGCGGAGGGGGTTGTGCGGCGCACTATGAGATCGCATAACAGGTATGCGGACCGCATAGTTTCCGCATACCTGGGAAGTTCCTTTTTCTTTTTGGCCCAGCTGAAGGCCAATAATGCGGCAGGTTTGCGGACCGCATAACTGAAATGCGATCGCATTCCGGACCACAAACCTGCATCGGGGCTCTAATTTCCTAATTTTTAAAACCCGACCCCCAGACTAATATAACACCCATCCCTCTTATTTTTAACAATATTATGATAAAATAGAGAAAGGAGAGAGTGGGTTCTAGTGAGAGAGAGTCCCAACTTTATCAAATTTGATCCTCCATCACTGCTCAGGCCTGAATTAATCGAGTAGGAAACCATTTCTTCACTACAAGAGGTAAGATTCTACTCCATCAACCTTAATTTCAAGATATTTATTAAAATGAAACATGGTTAGGTGAGTTCATGAAGATGGGGGTAGGAATATTGCATGCATGTAACCAACTAGTCATAATCTAGTGAAGGGAAATGGGTTAGAGTGATCTTTCACTAAAAAAAAGCCATTTAATCTAAAGGAACACCTAGTGTTTGATAGAATGCTCAAGCGAGTTCAAGACATGATCATTATTCCTAATTCTAAGTTCAATTATTCCACATTGTGAACTAGATTGAAGGTGCTAGAAGGTTCGGTGATTGTGGTAGAAATTAAGGAAAAAGCCCAAATCGAGGTATGTATGACTAACTCTAATCTTCATAGGATAAACCTATTGGTGTTCACTTTTCGGGTATGATTCTCCTATTTGATTCTTTATGGAATTTATGTGCCTTATGTGCCAAGTTGGGAAATTCTTGCTTCTACGCCTTTCTATGTTACTCCCATATCATTATGCTAATTAAGGGTATGACTTGTGATCATTATGCTCCTTCTTTTACTACGTGTGCAAATCCTCTTATGTGATGGTTGTGGTAGATGTGAAAGATCGAATTGATATGAAATATGAATCAAAGGATTGAAATGATATGAAATATGAATCAAAGGATTGAAATGATATGAAATATGAATCACAAGAGTGAAATGATATGAGATGTGAATCAAAAGATGGAAAATGATAAAAGCGAACTAAAGGATCAAAGAAATGATAGGTGATTTCCTAGGGTGAGATGGCCTAGCCGATCGGGCCGGGATCGGACTCCATCTCGTACACACGGAGACATTTGGATTGAGATATGATATTGATTATTGCCTCACTGTTTCAGTTGAGATGACCCAGGCGGTGAGATACCGGACTCCGTGTGAAAATGCCACGGTGATGATATGAGTTATGATGTTGTTGGTGCCTCACCTAGGATGGCTTAGCCGGTCGGCCAGAGACTGGACTCCGTGTGAGAACGACATGGTGGTTCAGTAATAAATAATAATAACACTTGAACTTAATAGATTATTAACCAAAAGATGGCAAAACGGGATAAGAAACATGGTGACTCTTATTTGTGTTTTCCCCTACTTCGGTGAATATTGTATGATGTCTTTATTTGTATCATTGCATGTTGATGTTTATCCTGTCTAGAGTAGAGTTTGATCATACATACTAGTACTATTCAAGGGTACTAACTCCCCTTTTTGCCGGGGGCGCTACATCTTTTAAATGGATGTAGATGGTTCTGTAACAGGTAGCGCCAATCGTCGATAGTGGTGCTTTCCCCTCCTCCCTTCAGCAGTTCTGGTGAGTCCTATTTCCTCCTGGGGTCGTGTGTAGTTACATGTTGATCTCCTTTGTACATGTTTTTACTTTTGAGGTATAGCCGGGGCCTTGTCGCCGGCAGGTCTATGTCCATTTTACCATACTCTTAGAGGCTCCATAGACACTCTTGTGGGTTGGTAATATATTTTGGGTAGTTGTGGGATTTACTCGTAACTGTGATTCCGTATCGCGAATATTGTAAATAGTATGTATGTTTTGAAAGATCTTATGTTGGTAATGGTGAAAGAGGAAAATGGACTTAATGTTATAAATATATGCTTTTGATTTATCTCTTGCTACCTCATGTAAATAATGTATGCTATACACACGGGGGAGAAATGAGTCGGGTAGGAAAGGCTAATCAGGCTTGCTTGATCGGGTCACTCGGTTAGGCGCCGGTCCCGTCCTTTGATATTGGGGCATGACAGCTACTCCCAGGACCAGACCCCAGTAGCTAATCCCGTTTGGGTAATTCAGCCAGTTGCAGCGGTGCCGCCCGCTAATGGGGAAGCTGTGTCTACCGATGCCCTGTGGAGACTTGACATGTTCATTAAGTTATTCCCTGTCCATTTCAGTGGTGCTACTTTAGAGGACCCTCAGGAATATCTGGACAGTTGTCATTAGGTGTTACGCAATATGGGCATTTTGGAGACCAATGGGGTCGATTTCGCGACTTTTTAGATGACGGGTTCCGCCAAGTAGAGGTAGAGGGACTATTTGTTGACTAAGCCAGCTGGATCACCCGCTCTGACTTGGGATCAGTTCACTCACTTCTTTTTTGAGAAGTTTTTACCTGTCACTGCTCGAGAGGATAAGCGTCGTCAGTTTGAGCGACTTTAGTAGGGCAACATGACTGTGACACATTATGAGACTCATTTTGTGGAGCTGGCTAGACATGATATTCTTATATTGCCCACAGAGAAGGAGAGGGTCAGACAGTTCATTGATGGCCTTGCTCAGCCCATCAGGTTGCATATGGCCAAGGAGACGGGGTCTGAGATTTCTCTTCAGAATACAGCTAATATAGCTAGGAGGACTGAGTCAGTTCTTGGGATCAGAGGTCAGGGGTCAGATAAGAGACCTCGCCATTCCGGTGGTTTCAGTGGTGCCTCATCTGGAGGCGGGATTTCATATGGCAGAGGTCATTCTTCCAGGCCATTCCATTCAGCACTACAGGTTTCACATGGTACTTCATGGGGTCGTGGCTCTTATATGCCTCTTTCTGCTCAGCCCGCCTACAGTGCTCCTTCAGCTCCAATCAGAGCACTTCCACTGCAGAGTTATAGTCGGGGGCAGCCAGTTCGTCAGGGTCAGCCCACATACTAGGAAGGATGTTTTGAGTGTGGTGAATATGGGCACATTCAGAGAGCTTGCCCGAAGTTTCTGAGTAGCCAGCAGCGGTACCAGGGTTCTCGTGCCATAATCCCTCCACCAGCTACATCACCACCTGCCCAGCCAGTAATGGGTAGGGGTCAGGCAGTTAGAGGTAGAGGCCAAAATATTAGAGGTGGAGGACAGACAGCTAGAGGTGGAGGTCAGCCTGCTAGAGGTGGAGGTCCTCCCCGAGGTGTGTTTCAAGGTGGCGGGGCCCAGCCCCGACTTTATGCTTTTCTAGTCAGGCCTGAGGCGGAGTCCTCTGATGCTGTTATTACAGGTATCATCTCAGTCTGTGATAGAGCTGCTTCAGTTTTGTTTGATCCGGGGCCTACTTATTCGTATGTTTCATCCTATTGTTATTCATATTTGGATGTGCCCTGTGAGCCCTTAAGTGTTCCTGTTCATGTTTCTACACCAGTGGGGGATGCGATTGTGGCAGATCGAGTATATCGTTCGTGTGTAGTAGTCATTGAAAGTCTTAAGACTAGTGTTGATCTCTTGCTTCTAAACATGGTGGACTTCGATATTATATTGGGCAGGGATTGGTTGTTTCCCTATCATGCCATCTTAGACTGACACGCCAAGACAGTTACCCTAGCCATACCAGGGTTGCCTCGATTAGAATGGAAAGGGACTCCCAGTCATCCTCCCAGCCGAGTAATTTCATATGCTAAGGCTCGTCGCATTGTGGAAAAAGGGTGTTTGTCTTATTTGGCTCATATTCGTGATTCCGATGCTGAGGTTTTTTCCATAGAGTCAGTTCCTATCGTGCGTGAGTTTCTTGAGGTATTTCCTGCAGACATGCCGGGTATGCCGCCCGACAGGGACATTGATTTCTATATTGATGTGGCTCAGGGAACTCACCCCATTTCCATTCCTCCATATCGGATGGCCCCACGAGAATTGAAATAACTAAAAGAGCAGTTGCAAGACTTGTTAGATAAGGGTTTTATCAAAACCAGTGTCTCGCATTGGGGTGCACCGGTTTTGTTTGTAAAGAAGAAATATGGGTTGATGAGGATGTGCATAGATTACCAGCAGCTGAATAAAGTTACTATTAAGAATAAATATATGTTGCCGACGATTGATGATCTATTTGATCAACTTAAAGGCGCCAGGGTGTTTTCAAAAATTGATTTGATCGGGCTATCGCCAGTTGAAGATCAGAGCGTCCGATGTTCCTAAGAAAACCTTTCGGACGAGGTATGGGCATTATGAATTTTTGGTCATGTCTTTTGGATTGACTAACACTCCAGCAGCCTTTATGGATTTGATGAATCGGGTTTTAAAACCCTATCTAGACTCCTTCGTGATCGTGTTCATTGATGACATCCTTATATACTCCCACAGTCGGGAGGAGCACGAGAAGCATCTTCGTATAGCACTCCAAACTTTGAGAGATAATCAGTTCTATGCCAAGTTATCTAAATGTGAGTTCTGGTTGGATTCGGTAGCCTTTTGGGACATATCGTATCAGTAGAGGATATTCAGGTTGATTCTAAAAAGATAGAGGCAGTCAAGAACTGGCCTAGACCCACCATGGCTATAGAGATTAGGAGTTTCTTGGGGTTGGCGGGTTATTACCATCGTTTTGTGGAGAGGTTTTCATCCATAGCAGTCCCAATGACTAAATTGACTCAGAAAGGTGCCCAATTTAAATGGTCAAATGAGTGCGATGCAAGCTTTCAGAAGCTCAAGACAGCGTTGACTACAGCTCCAGTATTGGTGTTACCATCAGATTCGGGTTCTTTCACGGTATATTGTGATGCTTCACGAGTTGGCCTTGGAGCAGTGTTGATGCAAGATGGCAGAGTGATTGCATATGCGTCTCGTCAGTAGAAAGTCCATGATAAGAATTACCCTGTTCACGACTTAGAGTTGGCAGCCATTGTTCATGCATTGAAAATTTGGAGGCACTATCTTTATGGCATGCCGTGTGAGGTTTTCACCGACTATCGCAGTCTCCAGTACTTATTTAAGTAGAAGGATCTAAATTTGAGACAGCGGAGATGGTTAGAGTTACTAAAGGATTATGATGTCACCATATTGTATCATCCAGGTAAGGCTAACGTGGTGGCCGATGCATTGAGTAGGAAGGCGGTGAATATGGGCAGCCTTGCATGCATTCCAGTCGGTGAGAGACCGTTAGCCTCAAATATTCAAACATTAGCTAATCAGTTCGTGAGGTTGGAAATTTTTCCCAGTAGCGTTCTATCATGTATTGTCGCTCGGTCTTCCTTTAATTCGGGAGAGGCAGGATGATGACCCACATTTGAAAGTCCTTAGGGACAGAGTTCGGCACGGTGATTCCAAGAAGGTTACAGTTGGGGATGATGGCATTTTGAGGATGCAGGGTAGGCTGTGTGTGCCTAATGTCGATGGCCTTCGGGAGTTGATTTTTGAGGAGGCCCACAACTCCAAGTATTCTATTCACCCAGGTGAGCAAAAACGTACCAAGACTTGATCAGCATTATTGGTGGAGAAGGATGAAAAAAGACATTGTGGTGTATGTGGCTCGTTGCCTAAATTTTCAGTAGGTAAAGTATAAGCATCAGAGACTTGGTGGTTTGCTTCAGCAAATAGAGATCCCCCAGTGGAAGTGGGAGCATATCACTACGGACTTCGTTGTCGGGCTCCCACGAACTCAGATGAAATTCGATGCAGTTTGGGTTATTGTGGATAGGCTGACTAAATCAGCACACTTCATCCATGTGGCAAGTACTTATACTTCAGAGCGGTTGGCTGAGTTTTATATTTAGGAGATTGTCCGCCTTCATGGTGTACCCGTGTCTATCATTTCTGATCGGGGCACGCAGTTTATGTCGCACTTTTGGAGAGCAGTTCAGCGGGAGCTGGGTACCTGAGTAGAGTTGAGTACATCATTTCACCCTTAGACTGACGGGCAGTCCGAGCGTACCATTCAAATATTAGAGGACATGCTCCGCGCTTGTGTTATCGACTTTGGAGGCTCATGGGATCAGTTATTGCCGTTAGCGGAGTTTTCTTATAATAATAGCTATCAGTCGAGCATTCAAATGGATCCCTATGAGGCATTATATGGTAGAAGGTGTAGATCGCCAGTTGGATGGTTTGAGCCGAAAGAGGCTCGGGTATTGGGTACAAACTTAGTTTACGAGGCCTTAGATAAGGTCAAGATTATTAAGGATCGACTTCGTGCAGCTCAGTCTAGGAAAAAGAGTTATGCCGATCGTAAGGTTCGTGATGTGGCATTCATGGTGGGTGAGAGAGAATTGCTTCGTGTGTCGCCCATGAAGGGTGTTATGAGATTCGGAAAGAAGGGATAATTGAGCCCTAGGTATATCGGGCCGTTTGAGATTCTTGATAGAGTGGGGGAGGTATATTATAGGCTTGCATTACCTCAAGGGTTATCCTCAGTTCATCCGGTATTCCACGTGTCTATGATCTGAAAATATCATGGTGACCCGTCCCACGTGTTAGATTTCAGCTATATCCAATTGGACAAAGACTTGACTTATGAGGAGGAGCCGGTAGCCATTTTAGACCGGCAGGTTAGTCAGTTGAGGTCTAAGAGTTATCCCTCAGTTCGTGTGTAGTGGAGAGGTCATCCCGTTGAGGCAGATACTTGGGAGTCCGAGTCGGACATGCAGAGTAGATATCCACATTTGTTTGCAATTTCAGGTAACTTTCTATGTCCGTTCGAGGACGAACGTGTGCTTTAGAGGTGGAGATTGTGATGACCCAAGAGATCATTTTATAAATATAGACTCTGTCCCATGCTTAATTATCATAAAAAGGTTAATTTTAAATATCTTGTTTTGCGTGCGCGGTCCGGGCGCAAAATCGGAAAGCTTTTAAGTTAAAATATGAGAAATAGTGAATTCTAGAGTTAAAACTTGATTATAGTTGACTTTGGTCAACATTTTGAGTAAACGGACCCGGATATGTGTTCCGACGATCCCGGGAGGTTCGCAGTAAAATATGGGACTTGGGCGTATGCCCGAAAATGAATTCCCAGGTCCCAAGCCTTAAAAACAATTTTTGAAGAAAATTATTCTGTTGGTTAATTCAAGAAATACATAAGTGAAAAATTATGTGAAATATATGATATTGGGCCCGTGTTGTGGTTCCGGAGCCCAGAACAAGTTTGTTATGTTATATAAGTCCTATCTGTGAAGTTTCATGAGAATCAGAGTTGATTTGATGCAATTCAGACATCCGGTTGAAAAGTTGGAAAATTTGAGTGTTCTTGAGAAAATCTTGAATTATGAGGCCAAATCTGTAGATTTTGATGTTAATTTGATGATTTTATTTTGCAAACAAGTATGTATGATGTTTTTAGATGTGTGTGCATGTTTGTTTTGGAGCCACGAGGGCTCTAGTGAGTTCCCGGTAGGCTACAGAGTGTCTAGACTTAGAAAAATTCCCAACAACTGAAACATCTGGTGTACAGGTCTCTGATCTCGCAAATGCGAGGTTGGGCTTCGCAAATGCGAAGCCAATGTCAAGCCTTTGATCTCGCAAATGCAAGGTCCCTGGGTCGCAAATGCGAAGGACCTTGTTCGCAAATGCGAGGTCCTGTTTGCATTTGCGATATATGCCCGGAAAGCCCAGGGTTCGCAAATGCGAACCCCAGCTCGCAAATGCGAGACCCGCAGCCTGTTATATCAGCTTTTTGACGGGATTTTTCCTTCTTTTCCAATTTTCTAAAACCCTAAACATCCATATGCGACTTTCCCAAGGTCCAAACTTCTTCAAATCATTGGTAAGTGACTTCTAACTAATTTCTTTCAATTCCTAACAACTTTTAACAATGATTTCAACCAAAAATCTAGAGTTTCCATGGTAAAAGTTTGGGTTTTGGGTAGAACTTAGGAATTTCAATTTTTGAGAAATTGGACCTCGAATAGAGGTCAGATTATACCAATTTTATATTCGTGCTCGGGGAGATTGGGTAAACGGGTTTTGGTCCGAACCTCGAGTTTAGACCAAGTGGGTCCGGGGTGAATTTTTGGAATTTAATATGAAACCTTAGTAAAACCATTGTTTTTCAATAAAGATGATTCTTTTAGGCTATGATTGATAACATTGGACGAATTGTAATTAGATTCGAGCAGATTAGAGGCAATTTCTAAAGGGAAGGCAGTGCTAGAGCAGTGAATTGCTTGCGAGACTGAGGTAAGTGTTTGGCTTAAGTTTGGCTTGAGGAAATAAGAGTCCCCACTTGTTTGCTATGTGAAATGCATGGGTGTGGTGTATAGGTGAGGTGACGAGTATCTATGCACCACCCAATTTGCCTGTTAAGCATGTTCCTTTCCCCGTTCCCAACTGAATTGGTTCTTTTCTTAACTATTCTATGACTATTTGATGTTGTTAACTTGTTGTTAAAGATTGTGGTGGTTATTTTGTAAAGAGTATTGGTTTTTTATTGGGTTCCCTTGTGGAACAAATGATTGAGCAGTTTGCTGTTGGTTTACGAAGTTTAGATATACACATTGATGGTCCTGTGATATATTGTTGAAAGAGAAATATTGTGAAAGGCTTGGCCTTAATTGTGAAAGCTTTATGAATTAATATAAGGCTGTGATATATTGTTGAAAGAGGAATATTGTGAAAGGATTGGCCTTAATTGTGAAGGCTTAATAAATTAATATAAGGTTGCGATGTATTGTTAAAACAGAAACGTTGTGAAAGGCTTGGCCTGAATTCTGAAAGCTTCATAAATTAATATAAGGTAATGATATGTCTGGTGGGAGCGGATTGCAAGCCTCAACAAAAGGTGTAATAAGGGTGGACATGTGGGATCAGGTTGCACGCCGCAACAGGAGCGATAAGGGTGATATATGTAGGAGGGGGAATAAAGGTGGAAAGGTAGGATTGTGTTGCACACCGCAACAAAGGTGTGATAACGGAGGGCAGTTATGATTTACTGGATTTCATGAAAAAAATGAAAAATGTTTTTACTGAATTTCAAATGATGTTTTACTCAGTTTTCTTTGAAAATTCAAAAATTTGAGACTTAAAGATTTGGAAAAGTTAAGAATGTTTATTTTACTATTTTCATGATTTTTGGCAATACTTTCATTCAAAGTTAAAGTTTTAAAGATTTGCAAATTTCTGAGAATTGGCTATAGCTGAGGCCTGAAAGAGGCGGTTGTGTTATTTTAATATTATTGCAGTACTTGAATTTGTTGGTTTAGATTTCCTACTTGCTTTGTATATTATTATCACAGGTTTATTGTTAAAGTCCCGCCTTAGCCTCGTCACTACTTCACCGAGGTTAGGCTCGGCACTTACTCAGTACATGGGGTTGGTCGTACTGATACTACAGTCTGTGCTCTTTTGCACAGATCCAGGTACTAGTCACCAGTAGAGGATTCTAGAGCGACCACTATTCAGTTGGAGACACGAGGTAGATCCGCCGGTGTTCACAGAGTCCGAGAGTCTTCTCCCATTTTACATAGACTATTTTATTACCTTCAGGACAGTTGCACTATTTGTTTTAGCCATCATTTGTAGTATTATTTTAGAAGTTCGTGGATTTGTGACACCAGACCCTAGGGTGGTTTTAAGTTATTTATATAAGTAGATCGTGGCTCGTTTTATTCAATTGTTATTCGTCTATGCTTACAAATTCAACATAAAAAGTCGGCAGCGTAAGTTTTACTTTGTTGTTGTGTATCATGTTCAAATGGAAATTTAAGGGAAGTAGTTAATCGAATTCTAACATTGGCTTGCCTAGAAAGTGTGGTGTTAGGCGCCATCACGATCCCTAAGGTTGAGGAGTTTGGGTCGTGACACAATGAGTAGAAATAATTGCAGGTCCTTGGGTTAGGTGATTGTGGCTTGAAGCCAAGTGAGGGAGTCTACCATTGACGATTGGATCACGTGTGGTGTCGTGAGATAATTCTATATATTTTGACATTATTTACCCTACTTGCTTGTTGTTTGGATGTTAATTTGTGCGACAATTTGCGCTTAATAGAGCTTATTTCACGTGTAGGAATGCTTGTACATGAATTGGAAAAAAGTTTCACGAAATGGTACCTCAAAGCTACAAAATGGAGCAATTAAAGAAGATGTGTAAGGCAATGAAACGTCATGGCTATAGGCACTGCAAGGCATTGTCCTGGGCACTGTCAT
Source organism: Nicotiana undulata (assembly GCA_005239495.1). NCBI lineage: Eukaryota > Viridiplantae > Streptophyta > Magnoliopsida > Solanales > Solanaceae > Nicotiana > Nicotiana undulata. The sequence continues at coordinate 33,125 of ML288924.1, forward strand.
TGGTGTCCCAGACAGTGCCTCGAGCAGAAAAATTGGCGCCATAGACAGTGCCTCGCGCAGAAATATTGGTGCCATAGACAGTGCCTCGCGCAGAAATATATGTGCCATAGACAGTGCTTCGCCCCGACGATGCTATCCGAACCAATTACTCCTTAGCTTTGGACATGGACACATTAAACCTACCTTATAAATACCTCTTAAAGTTATTTTTTAGATGGGAGGACAACATTAGAGAGGGTATTCGACCCAAGGAGGCAAAAACACGCTAGGAGCAAGGCGGAGAATTCTTCTACTAGTTTTTCACTTCCTTCTTCCTATTTTCATTATTGGTTATGAATTCTAGTATTGTAGTTTTGCAGTCTATTATGAATATCTAATTTGTTAACTAGGTTTTGATGGAACCTTTTGCAAGATAAATTGATGATATTATTATATAATTGAGCCGTTAGATTTTGCTACTTGTTCAATTACGTGTTTGTTTCTGTTGATTGAATGGCCATTAATTGACTGTGCCTATTTAGTGTGTATTTCTTGAGAGAGGGTACGCATTTAGGTAGTTATTGAACAATATCACTCCTAATGTATGTGAGAGATCAATATGGAGGGTTTAAAGGTCAGATTAGAGATAACGAAATCTTGGTGTGATCTTAGTGAGCGGTGAATTAGTGTCAGCTAGCGTAGTCCGAGAGAATATGTCTAGTAAATTGTGGTAGATGCTCGAGAGAGAATTACAATACCCGAAGTACTCACGATCAGTAGAGAATAATTCGGTTAGTTATAGAAGACATAGTGGGAAAGATTCTGACAATTGGAGAAATCATAATTCTAGATCTCCATAATCTTCTCTCCAAGCCTTATATCTCTAGCTATTAATTTACTACTTTAATTTGTTAATTAATTAGTTAGACATAAGAATCTTAATAGTTATAACTTAGAAATTGTTCGAACTTGTCTTCTTAGTGATACTTAACAATTATTGCAAAGCCTTAGTTCTCTATGGGATTTAACTCCGGACTTTTGGGCCGGATTATATTTGCAGCGACCGCTTATCTTTTTTAGGACTAGAGTTGGGCGTGATCAAATTTTGGCGCCGTTGCCGGGGAACTCACGGTGTAGTTGTAGCTGTATATATTGCTAGGTTTCAATTTTGAACTTTTATTTCATTTTGTTTTTTTTTTAATTTTAATTTACTCTACTTGTTGATTTGAGAAACATGACATCTTGGAATTATGGGAGTTTAGGTGTTGGTAATTCTACTGTTGATCCTCATATATATTGTGAAGGAAACCACCCATGGAAAAATTATCAAAATATTCTCAAGAGCGAGTTATGTGCACCAACTTAATCTTATGTGTAGAATGTGTGTGATATGTGTGGTGGTCAAGATGGTCACTTTCATGGTTTTACTTATATTTCTTATTCTCCCCCACTCTTTATTATGATGGTTCTACTTGTGAAGTTAGTAGGAACAAAGAACATGGGAATGCGGACCTGAAGGAGATCAAGAATATGTTAAAGTGTATTCAAGAAAGAAATAATGAGAAAAAAGTGCAGATAGAAAGGCAAGAGGCAACTATTCGCAACTTGGAGGCTCAAGTGAGTCAAGTGGTTGAAGCTTTTATTGCTCAACAAGCAAATATTAGGGATAGTATCCAAGAAGAACATGAATTCGAGGTACTAATGGAGGAGGTCAAAGTAGAAAATCAACAACCTAGCAAACTACCATTTAAGAACGTCAATGTTAAAGATGTGAGACTAGAGTCACCCAAGGACATTGAGGATATAAGTTTTGTTGACTCTACTATCATTGATGTTGAGGATGTTGAAGTTCTAAAGTTCATGTGTTTGAGCGCATTGATCCTCACTCCAAACATTTTTCCACATTGTGTTTGGATGATGATATGGAAATAGAGTCATCCGAGCTGATTGAGGAGTCAAGGAAAGAGGAACAAGGTGCCTACATTCTAGAATTTTACTTGCATAAAAGTCAGGATTACACACCTCACATAAAGGCCAAGAAGTGCAGAATACTTGGGCCAGTTAGATTTATTCCACAAACCATGGAGCACAATCATAAGCTTAAATCAAAACTTGGGGTTCAATTCATAAGCTCAATGAGGAGGCAGAAAGTGATTCACGTCGTGCCGCGACATTAAATAGAACGCTTGTTGGGAGGCAACCCAACTTTACTGCTTTATTTTATTTTTAGTTTTTTTTAAATTATTTTTTATTGTATTATTTTTGTACTGTTGCTTTTGAGTTTTAGGAGCATGGAAAACATAGCTATGGGAAGGATGCAATAGCAAGCCGGATGGTTAGAACTAAGTGTGGGGTGCCCGCACAAAGAAAAATACCCAGGAGACGTCTGAGTACCCCATGAGCTGCTAGTACTTCGGCCTTTGGCCTACCAGGGAGTTTCTTTTACCTTCTTATTATTTATGTTGTACATTGGGGACCATGCACAATTTTAAGTGTGGGGTGAGGAGATTGTCTGGGTGACTTTCTATGCTATTTTAGTTGTGTTAGTTTAATTGATGATTTTTTTAAGAAAAAAATGGAATTTTTCCTATGATGGATCTCCTAGACAGTTTTCTTGAAGAATTATAGTCTAAACAAAAAATACAAAAAAAAAATAACAAAATAGTAAAATACAAAAATATGTTTTCTTTTTTCCCTTAGGTAGTAATAATCCCCTGTGGTTTTTCTTTTTTGCATTTATTCTTTTCCATGGTATGTAACTTGAACCGGGTAATAATATATTTTTTCTTATAGTAGAGTAGTACTTAGGAAATAAAGGAGAAGAAATGATGTGATTCACACCTTTTGACTTGTTTGATGGTTGCATACTTAGGGTCTGGCATGTGTATCACCTTCCCTTGATTTTAAATATATGATGATGCTTTGGTAAAAATGAATAGCATGTGTTATGACTCTTATGTCCGGTTTGTTTGACTTATGTTCACTTTATGCTTTATGCTTAATATAACTCTTGGCTTTGTAAATACTAGTTCGATGAAGAGTCCAAAAGAAACCCTCCTTAGTGAATCATTTTTCATGTGTTAAGTGAGTTCTTTGCATAGTCCATGTTATCGCATTTGAGTCTAGAACCTGCCGGAAATGTGAATTGAATCGAAACCCTAGGTATTGCTCGGTTTGAAAAGTGATGTTAGGCTTTCTTTGATGTTTTTGAGTTTTGTTGTCTATCACAAATAAAATCATCCCTAGTTACCCTTTTGAGCCTATAAGCCTTTCGTTTGGCACCCGCATTACAAGCCTATCCCCGTTTATTCTTAATTGAACCATTTTGATCTTTAGACCTCTTAAAGCACTTGAATTAAAAAGAGAGCACTAGAAAGAAGTAATGAGGGTACTTGGGGTAGATTTTGAGCAGAACCAATAGAAGGAATAAATGTGCACTTGTGCTTTAAATAAAATCCAATAGCGGCAAGGAAAAAATACAAAAGAAAAAAAAAGAAGAATAATTGAATAAATAAAGGTTTCTTATTTTTTCTAGTGGATGTGATATGAAATATTGTGTAAAGAAGAATGAAAAATATTCTGGGGTGAGCTATCTTGTGAAGATTGAAGTGGATTGATGGAAATATGCACTTAAAGTTGAATACATGATGTGTTAAAGTGCTTAGGAGGGTTAATTACTATATCCTACCCATCCGTTAGCCCACATTACAACCATAATAAAGTCCTAGTTGATATTGGATTGAGCGGGCCTACATTAATAGGGGTTTACATAATGGGCAAGCCTATGATACATTTTGCGTGCATGTGACTTCTTTGAGAGAGTGAGTGATTTTTCTTTATATGTGTGAGTCCGGAAAGTATATTAGATCATGTGATTTGGATGTGTGGAATGCTTACTCTTTGTTTTATTGTACGGGCACACGGTAAAGGATAGGTAACATTATTAGACCTCTCTGTTAGATTAAGTATTCAAGCCTCGGGTGCATTGTGACATTGAGTTCTTTTTCGAGGCTAGGATGTTTATAATCATGTTGTCCATGTATTGGATGTTTTGAAATTGAGCATAAGTATGAGAAGTATATTTTAACACCATATACTAGAGCTTAATTGCCGATATCAACTGTCACGACCCAAATTCCTACTCAGGTCGTGATGGCGCCCAACGCCGAGGTCAGGCAAGCCAACACTAGTTACCAACGAAATTACTTAAACAAATGAGATGTTCAAACACTTAAAATTTAAGCAATCCTTAAATGAAAGTGAGGAAGTGAGGCAATGTAATTTAAGGTAACTCAAAAATTGTTGCCCGCATAGAACAAAGTAGTATAATGCTAGTGAATCAACTACGTGTGCCAAGACCTAGTGTCACAAGTCCACAGGCGGCTAGTGGAATATACAAAAATACACAAAATAGATGTACAACTGTCTGGAAGGGTAGACAGGATGTTGAACAATAATGGAAACTCCACAGTGCTGCTGGGGAAAACGCCAGGAAGAGAAGCTCACCGTGTAGTCAAATCCCGGTAGTACTCACAGCGACGAACACCCGAATGGTGACCAGGTGCAACAACCTCAGAACCTGTACAATTAAGTACA